>VKOC01031575.1:0-15703 GCA_009364415.1 Spea multiplicata
AATATTCAGATTTTGGGGGGTCGTCTTATAATCGAGCAAATACAGTATTCTCCCTACAGATAGTTGGTCTATACTCTAGTCTAAGACACCTATTGAATTCTCAACACGTAAGTATTGAATCAAAGTATATGAATGGTAACTGGTAATTGATTTCTTTTTATTCTTATTGTGTGAACATTTTGCAGTTAACTTGGGTATTATATGATATGTATATGTAATGTTTCAAAACAATACAGGGTTTCATACATTCAGACAGTCCACAAAGCGTTACTCCTATTTTGTAGAAAATATTACATGAACCCCATTGAAGTAAAATAAATCTTTTCATTCCCTATGTCACGTCACAGCGTAGGAAGGAGACACCGAAGTCAGGTAGGACTGGTAAGGAATGGTCCAGGAAGCCAAGGTCAGGGAGCCAGAGATCAGGAACATCGAAATACAAGCCAAGGTCAGGATAACGGAGAACAGGAACGTCGTGGGATAAGCCGAGGTCAGGATACCAGAAAACAGAGTAAACAGGAACAAGCCAGGTAAGCAACAGGAAGGCAAATGGAACGTGTACTGAGGTATAGGCACTACCAAGATTGGCACGACCATCAGAAGGCAGTGGCTGTAGTTTTCTGAGTCTCTTATATAGGCACAGGAGTTAGGCACTAATTAGGAATCTCCCGCCAAATATTCCGGTTACGTCACTTCTTGTGTGTGGCGTATTCGTAACCTCCCAGTATAAGGCGATGCAATTTTCGGCGGCGCCACTAAGTGGCGTGAAGAGGATCGAGTCAGCACCTCCTGGAGCTGAACCTGTCTCCTGGCTGCCGTGATCCCAGCGTGGAGGCGGAAGGTCTCCCTCGCCGTTGCAGCGGCTGCTGCTGCCGTGCAGAGGCAGGGGGTCTCCCTCTTCTTCGTGGTGGCTGCTGCTGCCGTGCAGAGGCAGGGAGTCTCCCTCTTCTTCGCAGTGGCTGTGGCTGCCCTTTGCACAGAAGTCCAGGTAGACCGGATAGTAGCCAGCCTCTCCTCCAGAGCCGGATCAGAAGAATTCAGGGAAGGGTTGCGGATGAAGACCATAAACACAGTAGAATGAGGAAACTCCCGTAGACTCCTGCACAGCATTCTTACGGGCGAATTCGGCAAGGGGTAACAAGTCAACCCAATTGTCCTGATGGTGGTTGATAAAGATGCGCAGGCACTGTTCAAGATGTTTGTTGGCTCTCTCCGCTGCTCCGTTAGACTGTGGGTCATACGCAGAGGAGAACGCCAAGGAGACCCCCAGGGCCTTAGAAAACTTGCGCCAGAAGCGTGCTATGAATTGGGTACCACGGTCAGAGACAATCTCAGTAGGAACTCCATGAAGACGGACAATTTCCCGCAGGAATATGTCTGGCAACACAGAAGCTGTAGGAAGTCTCTTCAGAGGAACCATGTGGGCCATTTTCAAGAAATGATCAATGATCATCAGGATTACGGTATGTCCTTTGGATTTGGGTAAATCCACAATAAAATCTATAGCAATGTGAGTCCAGGGCGTCGAGGGATGAGGCAAAGGACGAAGCAACCCAGCGGGGGGGTCTCCCGGAGGATTTGTTGGCAGCACACTTGGCACAGGAGCGAATGAACAAGGCAGTGTTCTTAGTCCAGTCTGGCCACCAAAAACTTCGCGGCGGCTGCCAATCAGGGGACCCGGCGGATCTCCCTGCCAGGTACGTGACACCCTATCATTGTTTTATTAATTAATTATATTAAAACATAATCACCAGTATAATCCATACACAATAAACAATATCAAGTATGTATCAGTATTGCAACAGCAATTATACATACAATAAATCAAAGTATATTCCCAAACTGTGTGCACAATACATGATTTGAAACTTCAATAATACAATTGGGGTACTAGTATGGTGATGTGTTAGGGGGTAGGCTGGGTGTGAGTTGAAGAAACAAGTCATAAGGGAGATGAGTCTTGGGCGTGGGCTGGGTGTGAGGTGAAGAAATATCCTGGGGTGTCTCGTTTAAAAAAAAAATCTATACATTCATTATAGTTGAACAGTCAAATAACTTACCCTTTAACAGAATAGTCAAACAACTTACCCTTTAATTGAACACTTACTCATCCCCTCATTACCCAACCAAAATAACCAAGACTTCCCTACAAAATTCTCATATGCTTTCAAAACTGCTTCCAAACACTGAGGCATGCCAGAACTGTTATTCAGATGTTCCTTGCAACAAATGCAAAACACTTGTAACTAAATGACCTGCCTACTTAGATTATATTATTTCCTCAACTTTATTCTACTTTAATAAAAACTCATTGGAAGCTGGTAACGATGTTAAAACTGTCAATATGTTCATGATTCCATAATTTCTCCTTTAGCTGTTTGTTTAAATGAAACGTGAAGGGACACATTTAACAAAACAACTGCCTTCTTCTTATAAACCTCATTTATAACATTGCTCTTAGTTAAGATGGATTCAGACCCTGCTAAAAATTGAAGAACTTTAGTGAAGAACTAACCATCTCATAATCTATCCCTTTTACCAACCACTTTGGCACTCACTCACGCTGGTTCCAGCTCTGCTTTGTCCAGCTCATGCTCTGGCATACTTAGGCTCCTTCTGATGCTCAGACCATTGGGCATCCAGTGATTGGGGCAATACCTATGGTCCATATGCGTGCAATTGTCCTTCTTTGCTCACTGAGGATGCCTTATCTATGGTGGCAGACCCACACCATTGACAATGAAGAACCAAGTCAGATGTTTGGATGTGTTAGTGTTCATCTTATATAATATACATGTGCTCAGTGTGTGACCAACATGTTGAATCAGATGAGAGTCTGGATGCCGGGATTGGTCTGCACTTGAGTGCTGGAGTTATGAGATTTACTAAAATGGCAGCATACCATGAATCAGAAAAAATATGTTTTACCTCAATCGACAGTGATAAGTGTTACATTTATATAAATTAACTGGACTGCTTGAGAATTGTAGTAAGATTCGGACACTAGTAGCAATTTTGAATGAATCATCTTTTTTTCCTTTTTTCGTTGTTGTCAATGTGTGGCAACAAACTTTGATTTTGTAATGTTATACAGGTTGTCTGCTTCTTACACACGTATAGCCTACATTGTGCCTAAAGGCATACTGGCTTTTTTTTTAGCTCATCTTTTCTATTTGTTTGCCATACACAGGGGAGGCCTCCTACAAGTTCTCCAAAGTCAAACATATGCTATAATGTCAAGCAAATGTAGAGAATGTGATCAGCCAGCGGGCAAGTAAAACATTTCACACAGAGTTTGCGTCATCATTCCTTTATTATTAGAATAGTAAGTAGTATTTAAACACTAAAAAATGCTTGTTCCTTGTTTAAACCTTCCTGCTCTTCCTTGTCATTGTTGCGGAGCCAATGGTAATGGTCTGCATGAAAAAAAAGAGATGCTGTTAGTATTTTTCCTGATGTAATGCGCCAGGATTATGAAGATAAAACATGACAATATTTAAAGTTTTCAATGCATGTTTTTCCTGTGCTTCAAATACGGTTTAAACCATACTCCAATATAAGGTACACAATAAAGAAAAAATATTAGTGTGCTGTCTATTTATGCATTCCTTGATATATTAATAATTCACATTAATTAACATACTATTTTATTATTAAATACTTTCATCAACTGACTAGTGTGGCTCAGCCATGTTTCCCTTATTTACACCAGGCTGCCTTATTGTGCTAGCACATGTAGATTATTTTTTTTTAACCTGGAATATGAGTGACCATTAAGGAACGTAACATTCATTATTTAGCTCATTATTGGCCCTTTTCCCCAATCTGGTTTTATCAACCCAGCCTCTGGGCAGTTTGTCCAACTGTTCTCTGTCTCTGTTCTCCCTCTATATTTGTGTTTATTTAATAATCAAATGAAGCTTATGCTTACCTCCACCATTTCACTTCCTTGAATTTCTTGAATGTGAGAAAACTTGTCGCTCTTGGCCACCAGTTTGCCTCCTTCCAGATTCACAGTTACCTAAAGAATAAAGTCGATATCAATAAATAAATATAGTACAAAACAAGTCATACAATTAAAAAGACTCACAAAAACTAACAACACATATTGTGGATTCCATAGTCTCATTTATTATATATATATATATACTAAAAGTATGTATATGACTCTTTTGGGGTTTGAGCTTTGCTTATTTAATTTCGGCCCTAGAACTTCCTGGAGAATATCACATAATCTTAATACCTTTTAATGTTACATGCATTTCAAACACAGAAGAAGATTCTCACAATATAGCTTTCTAAGTGAAAAGATTATTTTCCATTTGCTTTTCTGTATCATTAACTAAAACGTGTATAACTACTACAGTTTGTATGTTTATGCCAGATTAATAAAAATCACTGACAATAGATAATGAGGTTTGGGGTCTTACAGTAGGTGGTGGGGGGGAAATGACAGGCTAGATGGCCTAATGCCTATTTTTTGTGGTCAAATTCTTCATTTCTATTGGGAAATTTGAATATTTCCCAAGTACTAGATCTATCTCTTACAGTTTTTCAAAAGGTGGCCTTCACGTGTTTATAAGAGTACAACCTGTGATTGTTGTTACAACCAAGATGTGTTTTTGTATTCTTTTGCACTTGTTAAGAAATTAAACTGGTGTTTAAACAGAGATGCACAGGTAGGCCAAATCTCCCCCCTCACACACATATACAGTTATCTTATTAATTGCTGAAACTTTTTACACCAAGCTGGTTCCAGTAAATCGCGATTATTGTAGTCCTAGAAATTAAAGTCAGCAAAGGTTTAATTTATTATGAGAATGTTTGGTAAACTATGTTAAGAAGATAAAAGTGTGATTCTGTAAAGCCACATTTTCTTGCTGACCATAGAATAAAATATGTCAGTGAAAAATCTGTTACATTTAAAACATTTTTTACAGTTTAATTAATCTACCCATGCAGGATTTTCATTTAATTGTTTTCTCAATTTCTACCTATGAAAGCTAATGCCCTGGTGAGGAATGGTTTATCTATCTTAAATCCATTTACACCCTGTTCTGTATATTTTCTGAGCTTGTGATAATTTAAGTCAATGTTGAAACTTGGTTATTTCTAGCAGCAAGTAGTTAAGCAGTGATTTTTGTGAACTGTTCCTCTTCTAACTATTGATTAAATCAGATATTTAACTGATGACTACATTACAGGTAACATTATGGTACTATACATAGTTTATCACGTCTTCTTAAGATTCACAGCATAAGTATAGAATGGTCAGACCAACATCAAGAAAATAATACCTTGTCACGTGTCAACATTGGCATCTGTTTAATTAAAATTACCTTTATTTTCTTTCCATCGGGGCTATTGATCTCTGCTTCTTTCCCGACAGTGAAACTGTTTGTTTGAGTCTGTTTAGGGGTTTTTGATGTGACAACAAAGTTGTCTCCATTTTGCTGAATTTCAATCACTGGGTTGATATCCTTGGCCACCTTAACAATTTCTTCCGGCAAACCTGTAATTAGTCATATATCATATATTATCAGTTACAATAAAGTATGTATTGCATTTGATATTGACACACTTTAGTTACTGTGCCTCAGTAATCTCCACTACTTGTATCTCATATTTTTCCACCATGCAGGCAGTAGTAGCATGATCTGATGTTCAAGAACCGTCTTGTACAGGGTAGCGTGACCATTTGTAACAGACCTTCAGACTATTTTTGTTACTAGACATTACTTTTTAACATTCCACTCAAATTGGAAATAAGAACTTCATTACATAGTTTTCTAAACCCCTGACCCACTTGAATCTTCTCTATCCCGAAAATCTTTCAATTAACTATAGGTTATCACTGTATAGAGTTTGATGTGTGCTATTTTTTTAAAGTCTCCATCTGAAACCCTCTCTGTACTTTTCAATGAAGAAGATACTTACCCACAGACCTCAGGAAATTGTCATAGTTTTCCTGAACGTAGACCTGCCAAGTTCCAGCGAAAGCCATAATGACACAGGACAGTCCGAACGGTACAGCTCAGATAGCAGGAGTTGAGAGGAGTGATAGTACGGTATTGGTCCCAAAGGCACTATATATCTAGTCTAGACAGACCGAATTACTGGTCCAGCGTCATAATTATTAACCATGGAGCTATCAATGATTAATGCTTTGTTTAACTGGCATAAGAGTGACCCATAGTTCAACGTCCGCAAGTTTGTATGTCAGTGAATGTGATGTCAAAAATTTTGTGGAGGAATTAGATGCGATTTATAATTTAACTCTATGAGTGTCGATGGTCAGGGCACATTGTGAATTTTTGGAGCTTGGCTATAGTTATGTTTAGGTGCCTTCACAAACAGCTTACACTTTACTTAGGGCAACCTATAATTTTGTTTCATAAATACCTAATTTAAGACAAGTTGTGCATTGCATGATGTAATGATAAAATGCAAAGTTTCGGATAAAGCACAAGTAAGAAGGAGGTTATATGCTATAATTATACCAACAAAAATTAATGGGGTTTATTAACTAAAGAGGGAGTTGGCAAGAGAGTAGCATTTTTACTTGAGATTATCACGCGTCCAGCTCATATTTACATCAGTGGGATTTCTTGAAAGTCAGCTTATTGATTGAACGATGCATTAGGCAGATCCAGCTCAGCCATTCACATGAATTGCGAGACTTCCACTATCCTGCCAACTCCTGCTTTAGTGAATAAATTATGACATTGATTATTGTCACTCAGACTTCAGAGATCTGCCCTTTTTATGTTAAAAAAATAATACGTTTATGTGTGCATGATTATTTGTATTGATTTACTTAACTATTCATTTTACTTAGGTTGTGCCGGCACACAAAAGAAGATCAGCTGCCAGCATGCAGGGATCTTTGATTTGTTCTTTCTCATATACCCTATACTAAACTCTAATCTCATGCACCTGTAGGCAGGGATCACACCTGGGCTCACTTGACTAATCTCGTATGGGGTTTTACTATGTACTCTTTTACTATTTTACTTTGTGCTGTACTTTTGGATCTGTCAAGAAATCTGGATCATTTGCTACTGTGCAAGGGGTTCATATTTCAACCTTCTTAGTACAGAAGACATTTGTGACCACGTTTTCCTTATTATTGTTTCTTCTTTTTTACGGGATGGAGAGGTTTCCTGATGATTCCTAAGGCCCGTGTTGAAAGCCAGACACAGGCTGTTTAGAGGAGGCTGCCCTTTCCCTGCAGAATGATCATACTCTAGCATTAGAGACGTTTGCCCAACCTATACCCAGATGCCTGTGTGTTTCACCGTGATCAAATTCATGTAGTTCATTCTTGGCATTTTACAACCCTAAGCCTTTGCAGAAAGAGCAAATATTAAATCAAATATCACCTCTGTTTGTGATGTCATATTTTTCCTGAATTAACATGACCCCAAGTTAAACTCATTTTTATAACCCTGTATGCCTGATTTTGCTAGAAAAGTGACATATGTAATGTTTGGTATAGACCATTCTAAACTGGTATTTCATACTGTTTGTTTAATTTTCTTCTTATATGTAAAGTTTGCTTTACTGTGCCTCCTTCAAAATGTTTTTATGTAACATGTGGGAGAAGTTGCGGTTCCAGATGTGGATCGCATTGGCTCCACCATAGTCTGATGTTTTGTGCCACTGTTTTGTGCTCTCATTGAAATGGGAATACTCTGTTAACACCCGCCTCAACACTCACAGATCGGAGCTGACTTTTACAGGGGGACTACCTGGAAATTTAAAGGGACCACTCTATTGTATGCATTAAATGCAAGTTGATAAAAAGGATGCATTTTCTCTCAATGCTCTCTGAATGGTGTCAGTTTAAAAAGTTCTCTTTAAGAATACTCTGAAGTCATAGTTAAAATATCCAAGGCTTTAGGGTTTTCATTTTATGATCGAGGGCACTGTGTACTAATACTGTCATCTTTCATTAGGATTGTTTGTTGTGTCTTTACGGTCTTTTTAATATGAACTAAAATATTTGTAATTATATTTAACCTTATACATAGCCAACTATGTATATGCAAGGAACTAAGATAATTTGTTATTACTTTATCAAGGCATTTTATTTTAATTTATATACGCTGTGTACCATATGCAGAGCAAGTGTTGAGTTATTAGCTTTAAAATGGTAATTTCTAACAAACTCTCAAAGACCAGGTTACTAACCTTACATTGTTACCTTGTATTTCGCAGGACACTGACCTCTATGTGACAAGGCCACACCAAATCAGCTAAAATGTAGCCAGCAGTACTACATGTACACTACACACATCCAATTTATGGTCAGATGTCTGGGTTATATAAAAAAATTATACTGCTGCAATGCGGTGTTATCATTTCAACAAATAAACGGATATTCCTTCTGATTGGATTCAGTTTATTGGTAATATGACCACTTTTCAAAATTTGCAACAGTAGCAACAGTATATCTGTATAGACAGTGATATTTGTATTGGAGTATTTTGTAAGTTCTTTTAAATGCATTCATTAACCTGTAGGGAAAAATGTTAAGTACTTACCCATAGAAAAATGGCATGGCACTGCCCCCTTCAGTGCTCCAATTTGCAACCACTTTTGGCTGCCTGAAGCATTGGTAAATCTTGGGGGGCAATGGGGCAAATGCTCAAAACAGAGGTGTCTACCTGGGTATGAATGTTAGTGTGTGTCTGGCTGGGTATTTATGTGTGTATGTATATAAGTCTCTGCCTGGGTATGTTAGTGCATGTGTGTCTCTATTTGTATGTTAGTAAATGCATGTGTGCATGTATATGTGACAAATATATGTTTTTATGGACTTTGCCGTGTGCACGGGGGCACAGTTATGTCACGATAGGAAACAGCCTTCCCCAAACTGGTGCCACAAAATTAGATGCATACAATTGTCTAAAATTACTTTGTACGCTGTAGTATTAATATTACCCTTCACCGGAATAAGGGGAACTAGTGCAAACCCTGAAAAACAGCTCCAGACCATTATCTCTGCTCTACTAAATTTTACAGTAAGCACAATGTACTCCGGTAGGTAACGTTCTCCTGGCATCCACCAGACCCAGATTTATCCATCAGAACATTAGGTGGTTTTTATGTGCTACATGCTTCAGCACTCAACAGACCTACGATGGACCAGGGTAAATCTTACATGGCAAAAATGTAACTGGCTTGTGAGAAATGTGGCATCCTATGTTTAAACTCTTCAGTATGACCCATTCTACTGCCAATATTTGTCTTTGTAGATGGCACCTCTATGTTCTTGATTTTCTACACTTGTTAGCAATGGGTGTGGCCGAAAAACAAACAATACCAATCTTGTTAAATTTGGAACCATCCTGTTTCCTACCTTTATCTTATGCCTTGTGCTTCCACTGGCAAAAACACAAACTCATCTACATCTCAAGAAAATGATTCACCCACCCTACATTACTCTGTATTTGCTTTCTAGGATGCAACTACCAAATACAGATGGATGACTAGTTTATAAGGAAGCTTGTCCAAGGCCATAGTTTTTTGCCTTGGCTGGTGGAACACATTACACCTACAGATATGCCGTATGAAACAAAAACACCTTTATTCAAATGGCATATGTTACTAACATTGTATTTGTTTAGCTTTCTTGCAGTCACATTGATATCACAAACCATGAAAAGAGGAGCAATTGATTGAGCAATTGTTTATTCAAGAATCATACATTACATGCAAAGTAAACTGCAAAAAGAAACTCACACCAGAGCGATATAACATACACTTAACGTGTAGAAGCCGCTTCAATAAAGTGTTACTACTACTAAACAATAGTTTAAATATTGTGCACACGGTTAAGGCAGATTAAATCAGATTTAACACTTCTTTTAACTATGGATTTCACTTTTGTTTCTGAGGTTTTCCCATTGTCTTTTTAAGTTCCTCTGGTTCTTCACCATGTTTGAAGACGCTCACAGTAACTTGGCCAGTCTCTGAACCATATTTGTTCTTTACTGTAATGCTGTATCTCCCAGAGTCCTCGGCACAAATCTTATCTATGGTAATGGTTACCACTGTACCTTTCACATCCAACTTGTATCTGTCTTTAAACACCACCTTTCTCTCATTTTTTATCCAGGTAATTTCAGGAGAAGGGTCCCCAGATATGTGACATGTCAGACACAGTGTCTGTTAGGAAAAAAAAAGAAGTTTTGACATTTAGCCATGAAAATGTAACTGTAGATAATCTTAAAACTTAAAACATTGTTTTACCTTGTCTTCCATTATTGTAGCTAGATCTGGGAGACCTCGGACTACTTTAGCACGATCTGGAAATAGCAGAAAGTCACAAAAAATATAAACAAAATTATAGACAGCAAGTATGACTATACTTAATATTAAAAAATATAATAATGGAAGCCAGCAACAGTTCTGTATCAATTTAGGATGATATAAAGATGCTACCTTACTCAGGGCTGAAAACTTTTAATATTAAAATAAACTGAAAAGTAGGTTATTCCATAAACCGCATGTTTTAGGTAGGACAATGCATCTCCTCTAACTTATTAAGTTAGGAATTATGAAAGGCTAACTGCAAATTTCTCGTCGGAGAGTGTCCATGTTGGTTTTGCTTGACTAATAAATGAACAAACTTTTCAGTATTTTAACTTTGTATTCTACAGGGTCAACTTTTAGCAACATTTTCAGTTTTGCACTTACTTTTCTCTGTAATAGCAGCTTCCCTGTAAAACAACAAAAACACAAACCATTGTAGGGATGTGTAAAACAAATGAATGAAAACCTTACTACGTTAGTTCAGTCATTGTTCAGTTTGTTGAAAATATAGCTTAATAATTTTTCCAATCAAGTGTTAGTATAGGAAACATCTGTTAATTCTAAAAAACAGTAACCTATATCAGAAATATGGAATTCAAGGACAGATAAGTCTTGGACCATCTAGTCTTCCCATTTTAGTACCTTCTGTAAAATCTTTCTTTTTTCCCTTTAAATTTATAAATATGATAGCTGGAATTCTTTTATCCGCCACATTCTCAGAAAAGAAATACTTTAATAAATTCCATCTATGTCTCTGTCTTGTTTAAAGTGCCCTATTTACTATAAGACCTTGGTAATTCTCAAATATAACAAAATCCACATCTTGTTTGGGGTTTTGCCAATTCACAGAGTTTCATTCTCTGACTCGACTTAACTCTCTAAACCATCTTTCTACACAGTTGCCAATAGTCCCGAATTTCAGTCCCTTCCCATCAAATTTGTATCTGTCACAGTATAAAATTACTGACTGGCAACTCCACTGCTACTCAGGACTTCTGCCCCGGCGGATAAGGATCCAGGTCCCCTGCAGTGCTGTGGGGGATCTGGATCTTAATATAAGATGAGGGGTATTTTCAGAGCATTTGCTCTAATCGAGCAAATATGGTACAATAAAATTTTGAATGTAGAGCTAGACATAACATATGTAAAAAAATACACTTACTTAAATTTGAGATGTTCAGCCATAGCATCATCAAATGCTGTAATTAAGCAGAAAAATAAATTTTTGGTAAAAACCAAACAAAAAAACCATACTCACCAATAGAGCGGGAAATATCTGTATGCTGTTTTTACTTTTTTAAAGGTACTCTGTTTAATTTAACACTGAATGTCCAATCATTTCTCAGAGATAATTATTTAGTCATGTAACATTCTGCCTCATTCATAATTTTTGCCAAAATAATTATCACGTGACACAAAACCAGGCACTCATTGGCTGTTGCCATAGAAACTAAAAACATCTTCTTAAGTGTATTTTGTCATTAAAGATTTAAAGTAAGAAATAAAATGACAGAACTTCTAAGGTGTATTTGCTTAACATACTAGCGATTGCAATCAGTGTTTTAATCTAAGTGGGTCAGCACATTCTGTACATGTCTGTTCAGCTTTGGGTACAATATTTCTCAGCGCTTCTTTATTGGTTTATCAGTTGGTGTATTTAGTCATTTTGGGGTTTTTTTGTTTATAGCAATGCAATCACAAAAGCAGCTTCCTTTAACAGATGTTAGTATGCAAAATGTATGTTCCCTGCAACCACACATTGGCAAGTGGTAAAACTGACAGCAATGTATCGATATCAAATACAGCCTTTTATCTAGGTATGTTTCTGAGCCAAATGGGCAATTTGTGGGTCAGGGAGTTTGTATGTCAACAAACAAATTGTTATGAGATGAGCACCTCCTGCAAGATTGGCTGATATGGCCCTGCATAATGTATTAATCAGTGTGACGATTTACACAAGATGTTGCCATATTACATTTCTATTCTTTAAGTAGGGCCAACTCTGTCTGGTAATGTTCGTCTTCACCAAGTGTTTGGACATTGGTCTGTAATATCGTTCAGAACTATCTGTGCATATGACACAGATGAAGATTACCTTTTCCACTCAGGTCAAGGGTCCGTTTATGAATGTCTTTGCCATCAAATAGTTCTAAAACATACAGCCCTTTGTCTGCATCTGTAGGGTTGATTATATGAAGCCAGACTTGGTTCATTGTGCTTCCCGATTTAACTCTGTCTGTACTGTCCAATTTCTTGTTTCTGTGAAAGATCCAAAAAAGACTCTTGAAATATGCACATAATCAATTTATTATTTGATTATATCTTTTTTTTAATTAATAATGAATATTGATGTATACTTGTGAGTTCTCAAAAACAATATTTTCAACAAATTATTTTTGTTAAAGAAATTTCCAGATAACTTCAACAAAATTGGTTGTAACTGGAAATACCGGTTAATAACCCTCTATAATTCAGTTATAAATCCTGTTATTGTCCAACAGTGTTTTCAGTTGTCATTCTGTGCAATATTAGTATGCCACTACCGAATAAACTCAAATGAAGAAACATACTTGTGGTGCCAAGTTGGATTCATGCTTTCAGTGAAATATTTTACATCGCTGTATATTTTAATTCCTTCCGAAGTGCCTTGACATTTCAATGGAGAAGCAGAAAGTGCTTAAGGGGAAAACAAAAGAGACATCTTTAATTGATTACTAAAAGAAGAAGAAAACTGGAAAAGTCTCTTATCTAGAGTCAGATCATAAAAAAGTAGAAATATTTAAAAATGTGCAATTGAGTGTACTTACTCCACACAGTGAGGTACAGTATTCAGATGCAACGTTGCAAATAGTATATTACATTTATTTATATAGTGCCAGCAGATTTATTATTGCTGTAATTAGAGAGAGTAGCGAAAACTAACAATAACTGACATTATTATAACATTAACACACATTAAGGTATACTGGTAAAGGTGAAAAAGAAGGCTCTGCTCTTGTGACTTTATATATATATATTTATACTATATATATATATGTGACTCTTGTGAATCTATATATATAATGAAAACATACCTTGCAAATCTCATTTAGATAGCCCGTTGTTTTGTTTCTATTGGACAGGCAATTAGCCAAACTACCCTGATAATTTACACGTAGACAGTAATACCGTTAATACCGTTACGTAGACAGTAATACCGTACAGATGCAGACACGTGGCCTACTATGGGCAACATAAAAGTAAAAAAAAGAATTGCATACAATTTGCTGTAACTCTCCATTTTGCCATAAAATGGTGAACTAAGGTTTACACCAACACGAAATGGAATACTCTCCATAAAATTGTATTTGGTGACTTTACCAGTAAGAATGAGGATATTTATTTCAGGAGGAAGAATGGGTGCAGCTTGGTATGTCAGGTGCCTTTGATAATTCTCAGTGAAGCACAAATTAGCAGAAGCAAATGTTTTATGTAAAGGCAGAGCACATGGTGATCATGCATTGAAATATATATTAACTGTAAAGGAAAAAAAATGTTCTATATACAGTGGTTTGAAAAAAGTAAATGAACCCTTTGGAATTACCTGGTTTTCATCATTCATTTATTGTGATCTGATCACAATATGCTTAAACTGGCAACAAACAATGATAATCTTATATGCCTATATTGAGCACACCCATTAAACATTCACAGTGCTGGTGAATAAATAAACCCTTTATTTATTCACTGGATTTTGCTTCCAGTAGCTCTGGATCAGAGCTGCACACAATTTTAGACAATTCTTCCTTCTTTGTGGTAGATTTACTTTGATGTGTAGGGTCATTGTCCTGCAGCATTACACAATGTCTACTGAGCTTCAGCTGGAAGACAGCCACCCTGAAATTATTCTGTTTGATACCTTAATAAACGTGGGCGTTCATTGTGCCCTTGATTATGCCAAGCTGTCCAGACAGCAAAGCAGCCCCAAATAATGATGCCCCCTTCACTGTAAGGATTATGTTTTCATGTGGGTATGTGATGCCCTTTTTACACCATATGCAGTGCTACATGTTCTTCCCAAACAATTCAACCTTAATGTAATTAATCCACAAAACATTTTCCCAGTAGTGTTGTAGAATGTCAAGGTGATCTTTGGCAAACAGCGATGTGTTTTTGGGGAGCAACGGTTTCCGTCGTGGGGTCCTTCCATGGACTCAATGCCTGTTCGATGTTTTTCATGCGATAGACTCATTAACAGAAATGTTAACAAGTTCCAATGATTCCTTCAAGCATTTAGCTGTTACTCTAGGGTTCTTTTTACCTCATTAAGCATCTTGGCTGTGTGCCCACTTCTAGGTAGAATAGTCACAGTACTTTATCATTTCTAACTGTGGACTGATGAATATGAGATTACTTTGTAACCCTTTCCATCTTAATGCGAATTAACAGTTCAAGGTCTTCTGCAATTTTTTTTTGTGTGAGGCACGGTTCACATCAGCAGATGCTTTGTAGGGATAGCATACTAATTGGGTGTTTTTTTATGTTAAAGTAACTCTAAAGCACACTGTCACGGAGGCCTCCATGCCATGGGCTCCTGGAGGGGACTGAGTGCCAGCCTCCTTCCTACAGACTATGGTTCACATTCTTTTTCTAACTCACACAGTGATGATGTAAGAACAATGCAATTATTTCTGTGTTAATAGTTAAACTAGATTGTGTTTTTGTTGTATGTATTGTTATATTAAATAGGGGTTCTTTGCTAAGCCTGAACCCAGGGCAGCACCCCCGGCCACTTGTCCAGACTTAATCCCTATTCCTGCCGCTGAGCATCCTATTTGTGCAGAGTTCAAGGACATGATATCACACGCCAGCAATCCAGCTGAAAAGGTTGCACAACGTGAAAGAATGATACTACGAAGGTCTGTGCTTGTTAAGTACCGTATTTGCTCGATTATAAGACGAGGTTTTTTCCAGAGCAAATGCTCTGAAAAATACCCCTCGTCTTATAATCGGGGTCGTCTTCTCAGACCCCCCAAAAAATGTCTGCTGAGACCATGCTGCTTACCGGTCGCGAGCAGCGTCAATTCTGTTAGAAGCAGAAGGACAGGAAGCTTGGAGCTTCCTCACAGAACTCTATCTCCCCCCTCCTTCCTCTGGGGGCGGGGCCAGAGAAGTTGCTCGTACAGCCGGTCCCCTGCAGAAGTCTTCGAGTGAGAGATCTGCAGTTCAGGTAAGGGGGTGGGGGAGGGTTTTTGATGTGTGATTGATGTGTGTTTAATGTGTGAAGTATGTGTGATTAATGGAATGAATGAGTATTTAAATGTTTGTGAATGAGTGTGTGTGTGATAGCATGGATGTGTAAGGGGGGTGGGGGTGGTAGCATGGCATAGGGAGGCTGTACTCA
>VKOC01031577.1:0-12003 GCA_009364415.1 Spea multiplicata
CCTCATACAAATGGCTGATATGCAGCTGCCTGAAAACATATTTTGGGGAAAAAACTACAACTGGGGTAAAAAGAAAATAGAATATTTGTGTTTATTTTTGACTAGCGATAAGAAAATGAGGGGGTTCCCCTTTAAAGCCTAGCTTTCCATTGGGCCCCTGGCCCCCGCATGGAGCAGCCGGGTGGGGCCCCTGCATCTCCTCACCTCTTGCATATCGAAGCATCGTCACAGGTCCCTCTCACCGCCTCGTCCGCCGTGTCAGAGTCAGGAGCAGCCCCGCGGGACATCTCGCAGGCGATATTCAGAACATTCACACGCGAAATGTCACGACACTACCTGCGTTTTGTTTTCTGCTCTGCAACCTCCTCGCCATTGGCTAACCCCTCTCCAGATCGCAGGCTTGCTATTTGCTGTTAGGGAAATCCCCGCCTCCGTGCGTGATAACGAGCCATACGATTGGCTACTCTGGGAAACGACAGCAAGGAAATGTCAAAGCGCGTTAACCCAGGCGGCCATCTTTGATTTGGGAAGTGAAAGCGGTATTAGCTGATTATGAATGATTTATGCGGATGACAGTATACTCAGGGCTGGAAATAACCATCCTAATTTTAAATTAAAGAGAATCGGTTATAAAAAAAAATATAGAAAATACATTCATTTTTTTAACGGATAAATGACATCTAAGCATTAAAAGCCATGTTTTGAAAAGCCTTAATTTTATTAATAGATGACGTTGCTTGTTATACAATTGCTGGCCGTAATACCTATAGATATAAATAAGAAAAGGCCTGTTGAGCATACGTACGGATCCTCACTGGGTCCAAACATCCTGAGATCTACTGCTGCTGCACCACTTACTCTGCTCTGGCGACTGAATGCAGAACTAGACCCGGAATTCCTGCTTCTTTTAAATGCCAATACCTTTCCCTCAAGTCATTCTATACTCATAGAAAATTCTGCCTCAATTATAATTTGTCTTGGGATCCCTTATTTGTCACGTGACATGGATACGCTGTGGCCCTAAAACTAAAAGGGCCACTTAAACCTTTCTGGGTTGTTTTCACATAATTATAATTATAATCTTAACAAAAAATGTTAATATTCTTAACACGCCAGGGCGTGCAATGAAGTGGGACAGCATCTTAAACACACCCAGCGGTAACTAATACTATATATACGTAAAATATATATAGGAGCATCTCTTATACTATAAAAATCTATATACCAGATTTTAGAAACTGTTAAATGCGTGAATATATTTTTAATAAAAGTTTTTTTTTTTTAAGCAGTATTTAGAATCTAAAATCTTTACAGAATCTTCCACTAATCATCATCAGCAGGGCTGCATTAATCGTTACCTAGCGCCACCGACCACCGGCGCCCCCTGTGGGCCACCGTCCTTAATGCTAAGTGACAGGATATGATGTCATATCCCTGCACCCCACTCTGGAGTACCTGCCACCTGGAGACCTTCCTGGGTGGGCGGGTCTTTAACCATCAATGAAGATGCCTGCTGATTAGGAGTGGGCGGAGCTGATGAGGGCATTCCCCCAAACGCATGCAAATTGTGAAGGGAAATGGGCGGGGAGTGGGCGTGTTTAAATAAGGCAACCTGGAGATTATCTGCAGTGACCCGGAGACTCCGAGTGAAACCTGGGGGGTACCCTGGTATGAAGACCCCCCAGAAGGGCTATCGGCCCCCATGGCCCTGACTATCCAGACCAGAATACCACTGATCATTACTATAACCTCATTTGAGCCAGTAAGGCAACCAACAAATATTTGGTCAAAAACACTGAGACGTCACACATTTCTATGCCACGAGTCACGCCGAATGTGTGCCAGAAACATACATGTGACGATTAACACAGCTTCTACATATTAGCGGAATGATTCACAGCATGCTTGGGCTCTGTGTGTCTGGCTGAGGTCACCGGAGTCTCTTCTTTGTCTCTGCTTCGGGAGTGGAGCGCAGGTAGAGTTGGCAGCTCCTCTGCCGGCATCAATGATTATTTGTTTTCTCCTTCACTGAATTTTTAGAGAATTGTTAATCAAGAACAGGTTGAAACGCCTACATGCACCATACCTCCCGAGTGCCCTGGGTTTTCATAAGACAGTCCTGTTTTCGGGGGGGATAGTCCCAGGCAGCTCCTCCATTGTCAAGGTTTTGTGGCCAATGGGGCTCATGGGCCAGTTGGGATATCCCCTGACCAGCCCTGGAAGCTGTAAAGGCAATGGAGGCCTGTGCTGTAAGCTGAGCGCCACGAGGTGGCTTTTCAGGAACGGTGGGCAGAAGCCACAGACAAGCTGTTTGGGGGGCACGACAAGTAGGTGGCAGAGATGGCACAGGCAGGCTGTTTGGGGGTTATGATGGCACTGATAAAGTGTTTGGGGACAAAGCTGGAACTTACAAGCTGTTTGGGGGCAAAGGCGGCACTGCGGGTTGCTTTGTGAAGTTGCAGGCCCCTGGGTAATTTTGGAACTGGGGCCCTCTGGTGCATGGGGCAGCTGCTGCGGCTCTTGCCCAGCGGAAGCTTTCTCTAGAAGGTTAAATCGACCGTCAACGGAAGACAGCAGCTCGTCTCCTCACAGTCAGCAAGCTGCCAAACAGCAGCAGCCATTGGGGGGCGCCCTGCCTCTCAGCGAGTAACCTTGTTACAACCTCTTCCGGTTGAATTTGACAAGTTTCACCGGCAACTATAGCGGGAGGGCAGAGAGCCCGATGCCTGGCTAGCCCAGAACTTAATGGTGCCAACCCGAGCAGGAGCCCCCCCCCCTTCCAGCGGTTTTTGCCCTTGTGCCAGGGAAGGAACCAACGGAGAGGCGTGGTTTGTGTATGAGCCGGGGAGGCGGGTTCTGTGTGTGAACGGGAAGGAGCAGTCGTAGAGGCGTGGCCTGTGTGTGCACGGTGGGCGGGCTGTCTCTGGTGGGCGGGGTCTGTGTGTGCTGGGAGGTGCGCTCGGGCTGTGTGCTGCGTGTGTGGCTGGGAGGTGCCGGTTCTCTCCCACTCCGGAGCCCCGGGCTCAGTGCGCAGAGTGTCGGGGGCCTCTCCGGGTCACACCGCTACCCAATGGAGTAGTCGCAGGTATAGGGCAGGAGCGGCAGCAGCACCGGAGGAGGCGGCCAGCGGCACAACTTTTTCCTCAGAGTTTGGACCTAACGAGGAGTCACCATGAAGAAGCAGTTTAATCGCATGAGGCAGTTGGCCAACCAGACTGTGGGCAGGTGAGTGACCCCCGGGAGGGCAGATTACCCCGAACTCCAGCCTTTTTCCCCTCACTCTGTCCCTTTTATGTAACTTATTTATATACCAACGATACAACGATCCCTGTCACGACTACCCTTAAATCTCCTAGTTCCTGGCCCTTCTGGCCTTCAGGTGCCCCCCCGCCATCTGTCAGTTTGATCCCCAGCTTTTCCTGATGTTTAAATCCCGCTTCTGGTTTCGTTTTCCGGCTTCCTCTCCCTGACCCCCCCCCGTTCAAAACATTTCCTGTACCCATTTACCCCTTCCCCCCTTCTCTTATTCCCCCTTACCTTTTATGTCTACCCCCCCTTACCCCTTTTGTTACCCCATTCTCCCTTATTACCCCTCTATACATGGTTCCCTCCCTGTACTAATGCCCCCCCCGTACCCATTATTAACCCCCTACATCCCCTCCCGTCCTACCTTGAGGAATTGACGTTTTTCCAATACCAACCTATACCATAGCGCTGCACTGGGGGCAAACACAGGCGCTGACGGCGTATGTCTAAGAAGCGGGCAGAGAGACCCCCACCATAAAACCTCATAAAGCCTCCCGCTAGAACATCTGGACGTGTATATAATATACATTTATATATATGTGTATGTACCATGTATGTGTATATTCTATATATGTGTGTATATATATAATGTATACGTTTTTTGTGTGTGTATGTACCATGTCCGTGTATGTATGTATGTGTATATGTGTGTGTGTATATTTTTAATATGTGTGTATATGTGTATGTACCATGTATGTGTATATTCTATATATGTGTGTGTGTGTATATTTTTAATATATATGTATGTATCGTGTGTATATGTGTATGTACCATGTATGTATGTATATATATATGTATATATGTATGTGTATGTGAATATGTTTATATAGGAGAGATACATCTTTTTCCGCTGCCTGTTGACATGTCGGCGTGGAATGTCGCGTTGCCGTGTGGAATGTTGCGTTGCCGCGTGATGTATAGCGCATGTTGACGTTATTCTTTCATACGTATCGTGATAATGCATTGTGGGAATTATTGTTAATTATTAGATTTGTAGTCGTGGCCCCGGCACATCCGCCTTCCGTGTTTATTAAACATACATTTAATGTATAGCCCCGGACAATCTGCTCTATAGCAATGGAAATATAAATAATAGATTTTTGCTGAGACTCCTGTAGAATAAATAAGTATTATTATCATCTTTTATATAGCGCCAAGCACTCCCGCAGCACTTCTTACAGTCCCTACATTCAAAGGGTCTGACACACCTAGAACGCACCGGATAAGACGGGCAGATGCATTAGGTGAATAGGGCCCCGGGGCCGTACAGTCAGACGCGTACCTGCGCGCTAAGTTCTTATATATCGCCGTGCGTTACCTGCATTACTATACACTCTACTAGAAGCTGTTTACAGAACTACAACTCCCAGAATCCCTCAGTCAGAGAGCGAGCTGATTGGCTGATCCCCAATCCAGGCTATTTTAGTAGAACCATTTTTAGATACCAAAAATAATTGCAGGCGGTGATTAACCCTTTTATCACTGGACCTTCTAGGACTACGCCAATAAGTGTCGCGTCTGTGTATTTGGGCCGGTCGCTATGACGACTGTTCTCACTCCCAGGTTTGCGATAAGGTAGTGAAATGTTTATTTAAGAACAGTCTTACAGAGCTGTTAGTCCTCCCCATGACAGTTTTTGTTGCTAAGGGTCATTCGCTTTCCAGGCTTTATGGGACATTTTACTTTTAAAAAAAAAAAAAAAAAAATTCTTTGCTGAAAGAGTGGTAGATAAGTGGAACAGCATCCCAGCGGAAAGGGCAGAGCTTAATACAGTGAGGGATTTTAAACACGCACAGCCTGAATGTAAGACAAGACCAAGGAGTCCTTCGCCAAAGCCCCTGTGTTTAACTCTGTACACCCCGAGGTCCTGGGAACTCCTTGTGATTAATGTGACACTCCGAGCCTATAAACAAGGGTGTAAACGTACTGATTAACCCCATGAGGGTATGGCTGGGAGTGTGAGGTGTTGTAGTGATCGGAACCCCACGCCGAATCTTCAGTATATATCTGTGTGTTGAAGTTCGACTTGCCTTTGGTTTTGGGGAGGAAAAAAAACCCCATTCATTTCTTTCCCAGTCCCGAGGCAGGAAAGTCTCTTTCAGACGCCTCTCTTTCTAGCGGAATTAATGAATTATTGATAACCCAAAACAGACTTGATGGCAGAATCCGGTCTGAGTGAGTGGGTTATGTGATATATAACTTGGTTCTGTGTGATGGCCGTCGCTGTCTTGCAGGATCTGGCTGAGGGTGATGGTTGTGGCAGCCCCGCAACATCTGGACATGGCCCTGAACACTCTAAAAGGGCTGTAAACGGCCCAACGACCCTAAACTGGGCAACTATGAATTATTATTATACAGGGTAAAGGATGACAACGAGAGTGACGCTTCATTTAACCCTTTGTGAACCAAGGCACTGTGCAGAGCCTTTCGTGGGCACTCATGGGGTTAAAGGCTGCCCCCCCCCCATGCCGCTATTTTATTCATGGACCAAATGTTTTGTAACAATGTTGCCAATAATTAGCAATTTTGTTCTTACTGTAATTTTTCTTTTGTGTTTTTTCGCTCTTTGCCGTGCACCTTTCTCAGGCCCGCTCGTTATCTGCAACTGCAAAGCGACCTTGGTCAGATGGGACAGTCCCGCTTTGGGTCCCAAATTTTGTGTTCCCACTAACGTGCCTAGAAACCGCGTTATAAATTAAAATAAAAAGTCTGTTCTTCTTCTTCTCCTCCTCCTCGAATCCTTGGTAAAACACCATGCCCAGCCACACCCCAGCCACGCCCCCAGTCACGCCCCAGCCACACCCTTAGAATAACTATATTTGTGTTAAAAACGTTTAAAAAAAAGAAAAACCCAGAAATATAGGTGGCATGCTTTCCTTCTTTCTAGTCCGTTGGCCCACAAATTCGAGCATTGATTTTGTATCATGCGTGTATCACGCGTGACGGCGTCGTTACCGTTTTAATCGCCTTGAAGGGGAAAAAACCTATGTTGCCTGCGGATTGGCTGGCCTGTTGAGTGATCGCTGTCAATCAGCAGCCAATCACAGAATCTCTGGGTTGTTTTTTTTTTTTTAAAAGCCCATAGGCATGAATGAAGGGCCCTTAAGGCGGAATTAGGGGAACCCACAGCTTAGTAGAAGTATAAAAATAGTCTAAAAAATGTATTTAAAGAAAAAAGTAAATATCCCTGCATGCTGGCAGCTGATCTGTTGGTGTTCCAGCATGCTGACAAAAATAACTATTGATGTTCTATTTTTTCATCACAGCTCCCCATGAATTAGTAAAAAAACCCATTTTTTATAAATGTTTGTATATATATTTTTTATATATATATTTTTATATTATTATATATATATTTTTTTTATAAATGTAATTATTTGTAACAGAGTTGTTCTTTTGGGCCACAACTACAACCCCTCTCTGCCGCCGGGGGGGTCTCCTGACGGGCCGCGCGCGGCCACAATACAGCTCTTTAACGCACAAACAACTGGGCTGTTTGTCGCCTGTGGGAGAAAGCGCTGACTCGGGTTATTTTCTGCTTAAGCAGTAACCGGTCCCATTATACTGCCGCGCTCCGCTTGCCGGTACATAAAGGCTTCCAGTTTAACAGCTTAGTTGCCATTTGCAAAGATTGTGCGCATTCTTTCGTTAATCGCTCCTTTTGGGGTGGGGGTGGGGGCGTACTAACCACGGTGTTTGTTTATTATATATATATTTTAGCTAATTTTTACTGATTCATAAGTTCCCCGGGTATTGTGACCGTACGGCCTCATTAGCGATGGTTATAAACAGGCATTCTAAAAAAAAAAACTATGAAAAAATGTGCCCTAGCATGTAGAGGGTTAACCCCCCTACACACATACAAACACCCCACTGCATTTTTTAAATTCTGATACCAGTAACTATACTGGGAGTTTTCCTTTAATTTTGGTAGTTCGTCTAGCTGGCCAATACCTGCCATGATTCTGTTTCTGGGGGAAGCAGATAGAGGCTGCACACATTACATCCTGCTGTAAAATACAGTCATCTAACTAAACATAACTCCCAAGTGGCCTCCTTTAGCAGGAACAGTCCCTCTTTTGCAACTCAATTCCCTGATGCCCCTCTTTTCTAGGAGCTCGGAATGTTTGCTGGGTATGAGGGGATCGCAGGGTTCTAGAGCCCCAAAAGCCCCGATAATGTGTATAGAAACAGCAGGAAATGCCCACTGGTGGCACTAAGTGACCCCCAACACCCCCAGATCCCCAAAAGACTCACACCTTAATCAGTCGTTGGTCTGGTCTTAGATTCAGGAGCCGTATGTCTATCCCATGCATGTTTAATACCCTCGCTGTGTTACCCTCTACCACTTCTGCTGGGAGGCTGTTCCACTTATCTACCACCACTTGTGATTTCTTTTAGTAGATCTGGGTAAAGTCGGAGCAGAGACCTGAGATACGGCGAGCGTTGAGCACCGAGTATTATTTATCTTGTCTCAATGGCTATGGATTAAGGTCTAAGGCCAAGACAATGCTTGGAAGGGAAACAATAATCGCGATTACCTGGGGTAAGGCGGCTCGCAATCCTTTTTAGTTTTGTAGATGAAGGGCGGAATCTGGTTTCTCGCGTCCGAGATTTAAAGGGACACACAGGGTGTCATCCTATAATCCTGTGTTTATTATGTTCTTCGCGTGGGACAGTCCTGATTTTTCGGGACAGTGGGGAGAATGCATTACTCATAACGTCCATTGGAAAATCCACCAGCTTTTTTTTTAGTGGCTTTTATATCATTCTTATTTTTTTAATTTGTTGTCGTTATTTCCAGGGGTTCTGGGTGAACTTTGTTAAAGAAACATGTTTTTCTGGTTTAGTAACTTACTGGAATTCTGCATACCTGTCAAGTGTCACTGTTTGGGAAGGCCAGTCCCTTTCTTCTTGGTCAGTCCATTTCTAACGATATTTTTGCAGTCGGCTACGAATTTAGCCACAAATTCTCCTTTTTTTTAAAAAACATAAATTTATTGAGACGTTAGAAATACTTCCCTCCCCCCACCTTCTTTTCCATACTGCGCTTTTTTCTTCCCAAGGACCGTAAAATCCACCATCCGTGTCTGTAATCTGAAGCATGTGCTGCTCTCCTCCGTGCGTGACCCAGGGAATCCCGCCATGGAAACGCGGGGTTAATCAGTAATACCCTGTTAAGCATTATGGCTTTCTTCAGCGAACATAGTTCCAGACTGATCGGGCGCGCCGTTTAGTTTCTTGCCCCACCTCGACATGAAAGCTCTTTTGTATATGTCCTGTGTACCTGTTGTACGGCGCTGCGGAATATGGTGGCGCTATATGAATAAGTAATAATAGAGGCCTGTGAACAGATGTCGTCGATGGCGAGATCCTCAAACTGCAAGGGGTTAGAAGAACTGAAACTTTTTTTTTTTTAAGTTTCCTTAAAGGGACGGCGTCCTTGACAGCCCCGCTAACGAAGAATTCATATTAAAGTACTTTACGAGCATTCTTTATTTTTATTTTTTTTAAAAAGTACCCCCCCCTCTATGGTCCGATGATTCTTGCAGCTGATTGGCTCCTTTTTAAAGGAGCCTCTCAACTATTGAATGAATTAAAGTGCCTATGAAGGCTGGGGGGGGGTCCCTTTAATTATTAAAGGGACCGTTTGCTGACCACGACAGCCTCGTGAAAAAAGAATGCATGTAAGGCGCTTAATGACCGAGTAAGTTTGGTACCTTAGGTAGAAGCTGCATCTCCTCGACTGCTTCGCAGTCTGATTCTTGCATCTAATTGGCTGCTTCATGCACACAGGTGCATGCAAAATAGCTGGGGGTGGGGAAGGGGGGCAAATGCATGTGGGGGGGATTCTGCAGGGGGGCATCACGGAATTTAAAGGGACCGCTCCGCTATGATATGCATTAAAGTGTCTGGAGTGTCCCTTTAAATCCTTTGAGTGCCTTTACACGTAGAGATTAAATGAAGCTGGACAGGCCTTATTGATTAGTCTTCCTGATCCGCCGCACAGCGCAGTACATTCAGCCCCCAATCCATGAAATGTTCTGCGTTGTTAAAGGGATCGTTTACTGACGGCCTCCCCCAAAGAAGAAGAATGTGTATTCTTTTAAAAAAAAAATGCTTGCTTTAGGTAGAAGCTGCAGCTCCCAGACTTCTCTGTGGTCTGAGGATTCTCAACCGTTGATTGGCTGCTTGATTATGCCCCAGCAATGTTTGCAGGGCTGGTGGTAAATATATCCTAATAACTGGAGGGCAGGGAAAGGGGCAAATGCATATGAGCGCAATCTGCAGACCCCCCCCCGTGTAAAAGGGGGGACAGCTATATTTAAGGGGACCTCAGCTGTCATGTGATGGATGGAGCTTCCCTTTAATGGCTTCCGAGACGCGGCCCTGGGTGCACGTTCCAAAATTCCGCATTTTCTGTTTATTACATTCAGGAATCGCGTTTAATGGGGTTTAGGGAGTAAAATAAGCAGTTTCGATGCGTCCAGTGCCTCGGGCCCGTCTGATTATTCCGAACATTTCCGGACCCCGTTGGCCAATCACATACCTGCGAACTCCCCGGAGACTCCGGCGGGAATAGGGGATCATATATACGCCTCACAATTGGTGCTTTTGCTCCCAGTATGTTATGGTTCAGATCCCTGCTTGAATGCAGGTGACTCGATTACGTGCATCTTTAGATAATGACAAGTCAAGGATTCCGCGTGGGCCGGTATATAGTGTCTTCACAATGGGCTGTTAAAGGGTTAATACTTTTGAGAATCTTCGAGACTCTCCAGTTATTGGCCGTTTTATTTTGGGTGATTATAAGGGATTTCACTTCTTCTCGGAGGCTTCCCGTATAAATACCCGCTTCCCGTATAAATACCCGCTTCCCGTATTGTCTCTCGAAGGAGAGGAAGTGCTGTGGATTCGACAAAATGCTGACTGAGCCGAAAAGGCTTTCCTATCGGCTGCCGCGGCTTGCGAGGAGTCACTGCGGTGTATATTATATTAAAGCCCCCATTAGAAACTTCCCCCTTATCCCCTGTAATCCCCCCCCAAACACTCTTAATGCAAACTACTATCATCATCTAGACACAACGCTTTCTTTTCAAAGAAGCTGATTGGCTGTCTCTGGAAGTCATTGAATGGACTACAGTTCGTTAAATTGATTGTTCTGGAAGTTTAACTTTTTGCACCAACCTTTTAAAAAAAACAAAAACTTTTTTTTTTTCGCGTTCCTCTCTCTGCTTTGTCGACGAAATATGTAACTTTTTAGTTTGCCGTAGGAACGAGTTGCCCCGGCGCGGTGGGGTTTTGCCTCCGTCGGCTGTGCTGCTCCTGTTAATCTTGTCCTGCCTCATTGCTCAGTCCAGATATGCGGTTAGGGGCAGCTCTGTCCTGAATAATCCGGTTACTGCCATCGTATGATGAGGTCATGAGGCCGTCTGGCCCATCCGGACATCCGCGCGCCGTCCTTCTTTCTGTTCCTTGATTCCCACTGTAAAGGAAACGGTGAAGCGGTTACAGTCTGGGCTCTCGCCGGGTCAGACATTTAAAAGTAGTCCGCAACCTCTTAGAGTTTCTATTGGCTGGGGGATCGGTCAGTGCAACCAATAGGAGGCTGAGGATACCTCTTCTGCCGGAGTCTTTCCACTTCCTGTGAGGGTGGCAGAGGTTTATAAACTGGCCCAGAGACCTTTCAAGATCGGCCCCATTCGGCCCCCGTCTAGTCTCCCGTTTTTTCTGCAGTAAAGACTCCAACCTTAATCAGCCGTTGGTCTCGTCTTAGATTCAGGAGCCGTAGTCTATCCCATGCATGTTTAATACCCTCACTGTATTACCCTCTACCACTTCTGCTGGGAGGCTGTTCCATTTATCTACCACTTATCTTCCTGTTTACAAAATGTGCCAATTATTCCTTGTCCTGTTGCTGCTCGTGATATTTTTCCGCCCCATCCGTGCCGTTATTGCCCTTCTCTTCTTGGTTCCAGCGCCGGCTCTGATCAATTCTAAAGCCATTAAAATAATTTCCCGTCGGACCGGCGGCTATTAGATTACGACGTCTGGGAAGGCGTTTACTGTCGTTAGTGGCTTTTACTAAAACATGTCTGACGGGGAGGCTTTGTTTTACCCTACATGGGGTAGATGGCAGACAACGCGGTGATTTTGCGATCTGCCAGGTTTTGTACCCCTCCGTGGCATAGGTTGGTGCAGATAACACTTTTCTTCAGGTGGACAGCATTGTTTCTGAAAGTGATAATTTTTGGTGGAGGTCGGCCTTCTCCAGAGATCGCAATGTAGAGGACCATGCCTGTGGGCCATACCAATGGCAAAGATAGGGGGGGTTGGAGGATACCAACTATTAAGCAACAGAGACTATTGTAGCTTTAAGAGACAGAGAGGGATTTCTCTTCTACTTTCATTCTCTGTTCTCTTCAGGCCGACACCTTCTGTAAACAGACCTCAAGCCTTCGCTGCTTCCCGTTTGCGTGATGTGGGTTGCAGGCCGTTTCGTTATGTGTGACAGCGTCTGGGTGATGTGTGATGTCATCAGACCGTGTCAGCTATAAAATATTCCTGGAAAGTTCACACCCAAGACGCTCAAAAACAGCTTCATGACACTCGTTTTGTGAAATTATGAAATCGTGAGAAAGATGTTAATAGAATGTCTCCCAAGTGTCCTGCTTTGCGCGTGGCAGTCCCTATTTT
>VKOC01031582.1:0-20643 GCA_009364415.1 Spea multiplicata
GGAGAAACGGGCGACTAGATGGGGCCTCTGGGGGTGATCCATTGGGTTGGTGAGACCCTCAGACTGACTCTGGGTTGGTGAGACCTTCAGACTGACGCTTGGTTGTAGAGACACTCAGAGCATTGTGTTAGTGAGACCCTCAGACTATTAGGTTGGTGAGACCCTAAGACTGACGCTTGATTGTGGAGAAGGTTGGTTGGACGCTCAGACTGATGTCAGGTTAATGGGACCCTCAGACTGATGCCGGGTACGGTGACCCTGTTACAGACCCTCAGACAGATGCCGGGTTGATGGGACCCTCAGACACACATATAGACAATATTATACACAGATGAGATGACCTGTTGTTCCTCCTTTGGTACAACCTCAGCCCACTCTTCTGTCACCCGCACTCGGCTGTATGTGTTTAGCAAAGCCTCCACTGTCCGAGGGGACGAGTAGCAGTATCGCAGGACCTGAACCAGGGGACATGGAGTCTGGTTACTTTATTAACACCAGGAGTTATGAAGTGTAATTGCCCCTAGGCTGTGCTGATGTAAATGATGCCAGGGTTAGGGTCAGGTGGGGCCATGGAGCAATACTGTTACAAGCGCCCCTTTACAATATCTTGTAACAATATTCTCACATTCTGATATTCACTCTGTTGTATAAGGGACAGGACGGGGCCACAGACATGCCAGGGGGCCCAACATGAAAGTTATAACAACCACCAAGTGTCCAACACGATCCGGCACCCAGCAGATAAGGCAGGAGAAACAGCACATACATGCATACACACACATATATATCTGCACACACACTTATACATGCACACACACTGACTGCCATTAACCCAGATCCCAGCTCCTGGGTCCGCAGAGTATCTCAGCTTCTGGGACCGCAGATCATCTCGGCTCCTGGGACCGCAGATCATCTCGGCTCCTGGGACTGCAGGCTGCTGAGCCTCACCTTTTCCTTATGATCAGAGAGCCATGCAGCTTCCACGCTTACTGACTGCAGCATGTGACCACACAGAGAGCTTCTTACTGGCTGATCCTGTCACATGACAGGAAGAAGGAAGCCTACTTTGTCATCACTGATCATACACCCATAATGGAGTCTATCTGAGTCTCTGAATATATCCCTGGTGCAAGAGAGGGGCCCCAAGTGGGGCCCTAAATGACCTCCTACATCACCCAGGACAAGTGCACCCCTAGAGGAAGCCATCTTGGCTACCATGCTCTATTCTGAGCACTGGGATATGATGTCATATTCTGTTCCTGGTGAATCTAATGGTCACTTCCTGTATTCCTCACATTCGTTTACTACTCACGTCATTCCTTCCAGTCCTTCCTTTGCATTATAGCGCTTACCTTTACTAGAGCCCCTGGCCACACGCGAATGGCCCCGTGGTTGAGAAGCGCTCGTACGATGGTCTCTGGCTGGTGCTGCAGCTTGTACGCGATGGTCTGCAGGATGTTGTGCATGGCTGTGTTGCCGCTGTAGCTCATAATGTTCACTTCAGCTCCATGTTCCAGCAGCAGTTCCACCACCTGGGGGTTGGCGCTCTTGCAGGCCATGTGCAGCGGGGTCTGCTGGTCGCGGTCACCGGCACGAATGTCTGCTCCGCTTTCTATGAGCCGCTGGCAAACCTGGAAGTATTGCTCCAGTTCCTGTGGGCTCTGAGGTTGGCCGCAGGCGGCACACAGTGGGGTTTCTCCATTTACATTCTTCTTATTGACGGCGGCCCCGTAGCGCAGGTAAAGGTCCACGTGTTCCCACATACCGTGACGAGCAGCCACGTGTAGCGGTGTTTCTTCCTCGTCTTCACTCTGACTGTTCACGTGGGCGCCATACTGCAGCAGGAGCTTGGAACATCTGGCCAATGCAAGACAACAGCTGGCGAAAGGCACTCGGTGACTGCAGACCCCCCAACCGCTGACTTCACCCTGCGAGAGCCTTCAACTCCTGGGACTTACTGCTAGGACTGGGGGTCTCACTACACCTTACACCCCGTTACTGACTGGCTAGGACTGGAGTTCTCACTACATTCTTACACCGCCCGTTACTGGACTGCTAGGTCTGAGGGTCTCAGCTTCGGCCTTACACCTCCGTTCTGACTGCTAGGTCGCTGAGGGTCTCACTACCCGTTACACCCCGGTACTGGATGCTAGGATGGGAGTCTCAGCTACACTTACACATCCGTTACTAGACTACTTGTACTGGGGGTGCTCGCTAACACCTTCACCGGCGTTTACCGAACTGCTAGGGTCTGAGGGTCTCACTACGGCCTTACCCCCCCGTTACTACTGCTAGGACTGGGGGTCTCACTACAACCTTACACCCCGTTACTACTGGGCTGGGACTGGGGGTCTCACTACAACCTTACACCCGTTACTGACTGCTAGGTCCTGGGGGTATCACTACGCCGTTACACCTGCCGTTAACCTGACAATACTTGGAGCGGGGGTCTCACGTAACACCTTACACCCCGTTACTGACTGCTTGGGACTGGGGTCTCACTACAGCCTTTACAGCCCTGTTAGACTGACGTGTTGGACTGGAGGGTCTCACTAGCAACCTTACACCCGTTAACTGACTGCTAGGACTGGGGGTCTCACTACAGCCGCTATCACCGCCGTTACTGACGTGCTAGGACGTGGGAAGTGCTGCCAACTACACGCTTACAGCTTTATTCCGTTACTGACTACTGTGTACTGGGGTCTGCTAACCAACTTACATGCCGCGCGTTACCGAACTGCTAGGTCTGTGAGGGTCTGCACTACGCCTTAACACCCCGTTACTGACTGCTAGGAGCTGGGGGTCTGCAACTAGCAGCGGCTTACACCGGCCGTTACGACTGCTGACTGGGGGCTCACTACACGCTTACACCGCGTTAGCTGACTGCTAGGTTGGGGGTCTCTATACGCCTTAACATTCGTTATACTGACTACTTGTGGGGGTCTCAGCTACACCTGTACACCCCTTACTGAATTGCTTGGACTGGGGGTCTCAATAACACTTACACCGCTGTTACTGGACTGTTGGACTGAGGGTCTGCACTACACGCTTACACCGGCCGTTACTGCGACTGCTAGGACTGGGGGTCTCACTACACCTTAGACCCTGTTACTGACTGCTTGGACTGAGGGTCTCACTACACCTTACACCCCGTTACTGACTGCTAGGACTGGGGGTCCCATGACTTACGAGTAGGACTGGTGGGTCGTGCAGCGGTGTAGCGGAAACGTTCCCTCCTCAGAGCGCGAGTTGGGATTGGCTCCGTATCTCAGCAGGATCTCTGCGCACTCGGGCTGTGCGTTCTCACAAGCACCATGCAGAGCACTCTCCCCGCCTGGGGCAAACTCCACATCTGCCCCTTCTCTGAGCAGTAACTGGAGGCATTCTGCGTACCCTCGAGTCGCTGTGACGTACAGCGGGCAGGTGAACTCCTCCTCATAGGTCAGCGACCAGATTCCTGAGAAGAAAAGGGACAGGAGATTTTGTGGAGGCAATCAGATTAATGGCTACTGGAGGCAAAGTTATAGAGCAGCCGGGGTCTAATGCCCCAGTCACTGTCTGATAGCCGGGGTCTAATGCCCCAGTCACTGTCTGATAGCCGGGGTCTAATGCCCCAGTCACTGTCTGATAGCCGGGGTCTAATGCCCCAGTCACTGTCTGATAGCCGGGGTCTAATGCCACAGTGCAGCTGTCTGATAGCCGGTTGTCTAATGCCACAGTCACTGTCTGATTAAGCGCGGTGTCTAATGTCTGGTCACTGTCTGATAGCCGCTGTCTAATGTCCGGTCACTGTCTGATAGCCGGTGTCTAATGTCCGGTCACTGTCTGATAGCCGGTGTCTAATGCCCCGTCACTGTCTGATAGCCGCTGTCTAATGTCTGGTCACTGTCTGATAGCCGGTGTCTAATGTCCGGTCACTGTCTGATAGCCGGTGTCTAATGCCCCGTCACTGTCTGATAGCCGCTGTCTAATGTCTGGTCACTGTCTGATAGCCGCTGTCTAATGTCCGGTCCCTGTCTGATAGCCGGTGTCTAATGCCCGGTCACTGTCTAATAGCCGCTGTCTAATGCCTGGTCACTGTCTGATAGCCGCTGTCTTATGTCTGGGTCACTGCCCAGCTCTCAGGTTTAGTGAAGTCTCTGTCCCGCTCTCTGTCCCCATCATTCTCGGTCTCTCTATCCCCTGCCTGTCTCTCTCCTCCCCTTTTACTGCCCTCAGTCTATATTTAAAGCCCTCGTGATGTCTCTCATTTGCAGCAGTTCACAAGCCAACGCAGGCTGCAAACACTCTCGTAATCACATAAACATGCATGGTGAAAAACAATAAAACATGCGTTTTTACATTTTTATATAAATAATCGGCCGACACGCGTGTAACGCACACCTGCAGATGCATGTGCACCAGCATAGAGGCGTGTGAACACGAGAACACGGACATACTCAGAGCTGTTGTGTTATAGCGATATTCCTTCCACTCCTCCAAGTCACTCGTATCAAACACAGAATTGGGGTGAATCTGATCCTCGGCGTCCCTCAGCAGCGCACGCACACTCTCTGTGTCCCCGGATAAAAGAGACAGCCAGTATTTCAAAGGTGCCCCCTCTGCTTTATGCGTCACAACGATGCCACGATGCATGTCTAATGTATCCCTGGCTGTCGACTGTCTCCGTGTAATGTATCTCTTGCGGTCTAATGTCTCCAGACGAGGAATCCTTGGCTGTCTAATGTCTCCTTGTGGTATTTCTCTGACTGTCTCATGTCCTTCTTTGCAGTTTCATGGTTCCTCTTTGAAATGTCTCTCTCTCCCCAGTCTCTTCTGTAAGAATCTTATTTTTAGACCCTGAGGACGGTTCTCTCACTGATGATAATTTTAGGTAATCGAGAACACGCCAGGGCTGCACAACACGCTAACACCGGCGCACACGCAGACATTCATCTGGGGCAGCCGGTTAGGAGAGTTTGGGGGACAATCTCTATGGACTGCTGACACCCCGATAGAGATGGAGATTCCCAAAGGAGATGATGAGGCCGGATGACCAAGAGACAGCGAAAGTAATTAGAATTCACTTGGAGGTACCCCTGCCTTGCCCCAAACATAAGGGATGATTAAGATGAAGGGCATGATGTGGGGTAGTTAATGGCTGTTTTAGAAGATATCAACTTGTCTCAGGGCTAAGGCATCACTCAACCTTGGAGCGCTCAAATATAATTGGGGAGCAGCGATCATAATATGGCTTCCTCTTGATTTAGACTAATATGGGACTAAGAAATACACTTAGAAAAAGGCTTTTGCATTTTAAAAAACTTTGTTCATTCGTACAAATGCCTGAAAATGGGGGGAGGGGGCAAAACGAGCTCAAAAGCAAACGAGAAAGCTCCAAATCTTCATTCTCTCTCTCAATCCTCCTTCCTTCCCCGACAACCACTTCCATGTCTCCTTCCTGCTCCTCCGAAGCTCCGCTTCTCCATAGCTCCATTATTCTCTCCCCTTCCGAGTGCTTCTGCAACGGGGCAGTTTGGGGAATGGGAAGGGGCTTCCCTGTGGTGCGCACCGAGGAGTACGGAGTATTTGGGAGTACGGATAGCAGCTTCAGACTGTCCAGACTTTATTCTCACTATCCGCGGGGTCTTCCCCGTTTCTTGACAGAATTTTCACATGTTTATTTTTTGGGCTTCACCTGGACCAGCATTCTCAGGGGTACCCGGGGAAGATCCGCCTGATGGTCTTAAGTAACTACACTACAAGAGAAAAGTACGTGGCCCCGCTCTGGCCCCTGCTCCTAGTTACACAGGTTTGGGTTCCAGCCCAGAGGCAGCGTCTCCAGAGACAGACGTCGGCCGCTGAACGAGTCGTGCTGAGGAGCTCAGTGGCTCTAAACTACCGCAGGATGCCACCTTTACCACAAATCCGTCCATGAAACCTCTGCCCTGATAGATCTGCCCCGGTCTGGTGTAAGGGCTATTATTGTGAAGTGGGGGTGTCCAGGAGTAACTACAGCTCAGCCACGAAGTGGTGGCCCTTTTGTCAGGCTCTGCCTGGTGGGTCAAATCTCTTGCCATTCATGAAGAACATCCAATACTTCGGTGGAAGAAATGCCATCATCACCTGGCAGGAGGTTGGCACCTGTCCTACTTCTATACCTTGGTGGAGGCAGAACCATTTACCAGGACAGAGGCACCGGACATGATACTTAACCTCCATCATTGGCACCTCCACTTTGTTCAGAGGCCCAGACTCTATACTTGTCCCCTGTGAAGGCTATAAAATGGCTGCCTTATGTGTAGTTATAGTCAGAGAAGTGCCCTGGCTCTCCCGTCCTGGCTCTCCGCTCTCTCACTGTCCACACGCTCTTACAGTCTGCTCCATATCCACCACCTTCCCTCAAGCGTACCACAAGGCCAGGCCTCAGCGCCTGCGGGCCCGCTCTCCTGCATGCCCCGCTCATGCGCGCCACATGTTCTCACCAGTCCGCTGACTGTTCCAACGCAGTTCATGGCTCCGGTTCGGGATCAATAGGTCTGCAGGACATCTTCCTCCCATGAAGCTTTTCAGAGCTTCCAGGTCCCCGCTGAATATAGCCTGGTGCACTATGGGGTCCGTGCACAGCAGTGGGGGGCGGCGTGGAGTTCTTGGGACCCCCTCTCTCCGCTGCAGGGATCTCAATGGGCGAGATTTTAGTTTCTTGCGGATTTCCCACCTCTCCAGCTGCTCTGCCTCTAACGCAAGGGAACGCAAAGCGCAGGACGAGAAGGGGAATTGATGCGATGACATGTTACTATCCTCAAAATCAGTGTCACCATGCCCTATCACAATCCCTTCATTATTCCTCCCCAGTAGGGCAATATCACCTGGTGTTAGGTCACGGCTTGCAGTTAGAGAGCTATAAACGTCTCACGTGTGCTCAGTGAGAGTCTCAGGGATCACAGGGCATTAGATAGTCTCGCAGGCTGTGACAGTATAACACTCCTCTGCCTCAGTATCTACAGAGCACTCAGTGTACCGGTGTACCCTTCTCTCTCTCTGGCACTCAGTGTACCCTTCTCTCTCTCTGGCACTCAGTGTACCGGTGTACCCTTCTCTCTCTCTGGCACTCAGTGTACCCCTCCCTCTCTCTTTTTCTCTCTGGTACTCAGTGTACCCTCTATCTCTCTCTCTCTGGCACTCAGTGTACCCTTCTCTCTTCCTGGCACTCAGTGCTCCTCTCCCTCTCTCTCTGGCACTCAGTGTACCCTTCTCTCTCTCTGGCACTGAGTGTACCCTTCTCTCTCTGGCACTCACAGCCTTCAATCACTACGCAATGTCCTTTTTCCTGTATCTGCCGCTCTCCAAGCTGTCTCTCTGTGTATCTCTCCGGTCTGTCTCTGTTTCTACCCCTCTCCAAGCTTTCTCTGAAATCACCACTCTCCTGGCTGTCTCTGTATCCACTGCTGTCCCAGCTGCCTCCCTTCTTGTCTTCCTCCCTGATGTCTCTGTATCCACCACTCTCTTGGCTGTCTCTATAGCTGTAGTTCTTCTTTCTTGACTGCTCTGTGTCTGAGATCCAGGTTATTAATATCTGGAGTCACCTGACTCAGTCCTTATATAACAAAACAGACTGTCCATCAGCTCCGGGGCTCACTCACTGCACTCATACTGCACTCACACTATATCCTTCATATTGTATATACTCTCCGGCCCGTATATATGAGCCCATCCTTATAACCTGTTATATCCCTGTATATTCCTTCTATAGTTATAGTATTTATGATACATCTTCCGGCGTATAACTAATCCGTCCTTATACCCCGTTCATATCCCTGTCATATTCGCCTCATAATAATATATATGTATATGCCTTCTGCCGCCGTATAGGAGAACTAATCCCGTCCTTTATGACAGTGCGTTATATCCTGTAATAATTCCTGCCATTATTATAAGTTTATATTTTACTGCTCCGTTCTAATAAGACTAATCCCGTCGACCTATACCGTTATGATCCCTGTATATTCCGTCTATATCAATAAATTATATACTCCCTGGCCGCATCACAATAACGCCTGTCCTTACTAACCCGTTATATCCTGTATATTCCTCATATTATTATTATATATCTCGCGGCCGTATACGATAATTCCCGTCCTTATAACTCCGTGTATATCCTGTAAGTAGGAGTATATCAGTTGATATACTCTCCCTGCGCCATATACGACTACTTCCCGTCCTTATACCGGCCGGTTGACATCGCTGTATGAATTCCTGCCATAGTTATATATTAACGTACGTACGTCTCCGACCGGATATAAAAAACTGCCATCCCGTCCTTATATGACCCGTTTGATTCCCTGTCGATCATTCGCTCAATCATTATATATTATATACTCTCCGGTCCGTATAACTAATCCCGTTCTTATAACCCGTTATATCCTGTATATTCCTCATATTATATATTATATACTCTCCTCCCGTATAACCCGTTATATCCTGTATATTCCTCATATTATATATTATGATACAATGTGCGATCTCCACAGCAGTAATCCTGGGGCCCCAGTGCTGCTGGACCAGTGAAATCTGCAAGGGGCGTGGTGGAGAGTGAATGGAGTGAGTGCTGGAGTGAGTGTTTAGAGGCAGAAATCAGGCAGGTGGGCTGTTTTAGGGACAACGGTAGCACAGGTAGAATGCTAAAGGGACAGAGTTGGCACAGGCAGGCTGTTTGTTAATCTCTCTTGATGGTGGAAGCTTAGTTGTATTCTGTAAAGTAAAATCTTTCTCTCTGTTACACCTGGTTTTTTTTTGTTTTTGTTTTTTTTTTTAAATAGTTCTCCCTCCTCCTCTAAACCCTCTGTTAAAGAATCCTTTAACTCATTTATTTGGCTCTCACAGAAGTTTATCCTCCCCATTATAATGCGCTTGGGGAATAATAAACTCCCCTCTCCACGTAATGGTAGCCTCGCAACATCTGTCTCCAGATTACGTCTGTAATGACTTCATAATCTACATCTGTCCGCACAGCACCCGCTCCCCCATCGGGCACCGTCCTGCCTCATTGCCTCCCAAATTGATTTTCCAGATGATTCTGGCAGCGCTGTTAAGGTCCAAATACATGACGCCCGTGATGCCAACAGGCGTAAAACCACTGCTGCCCCCGTGTCAAATGCCTGTAATTTAGCTCCAGAACGCGCCACCAGCCGCCACTCTACCCCAGTCCTAACAGACGACTGTGACTGACCGGCCAAGGACCTCAGGTTGTCCCTCTCCACCTAGAGAGGACTTCTCCCTTCAGGACAATAATTCCCCGCAATCCGTAGGCAATATCCCCAAGCAACGTAAATACCCAGACGAGACGAGTCTTTAGATACAACAAGAGGGGAACTGATTTATTTTAGACACAGATGGCTGGGTGTATCCAGCAAAACACACATTAACATAAAACACGATACTGGGTACAAACCACCCTCTTAATCTGCCTCCCAGATACAGCAGGGGCAGTAACGGGATTAACATTACAAAAGGATACAGACGCCACTAATATGAGGAACACACATTGTCTCGATTAGATTATCTCCCAGAGCTTAGTGTGCTGTGTAAACGGTTAGGAAATAAGGCAATAATAAAATACATGTTTATTAATTAACACACAAAAGGATAACATTAACTGAGGGGTAGGGGGACTCTAGGAACCCTCACAGCCCCAAAACGCAGGACCCCCAAATCTGTTTCCGAGCTCCACAGTCTTTAGAGTCTCTTATGATTTGGATAACGTGGCCCTCCTTACCAGGGCCCATAGACTGTAGTAAGGCGGCTGGCACTCAGCCCCCTCCAGGAGCCCATGGCATGGAGGGTTCCGTGACAACGACCATAACATCATTCTACCAATCCATGGGGCAGAACTGGCACGGGCTTTACATGGAGCCACTCATATGCCCACAAAGAGCATAACTAGGTGACCTGGATTCATCCACCAATAGCCTGCGAAAGGAAAAAGCTCCCACAGGCTTAGTTAACCCGGCAAAGTAATCATGAAGCTCTTTATGTTTCCATTACACTAATACCCAGTTCTAGGGCAGAAAGTCCCAGGGAGCCTGGACCTTTAGTTAGGCCATTAAACTTTCTCCACCTTAAATGTTGGAGGGTCTGTGGCCCCCACAGACAGCACTGATGCAGATACTTCCCAGTAACAGGATGTAGGGTTATTAGGGAAATATTACCGTTTCCCCCACCCCCTTTTCAGATTGACTAGGCTGACCCCCCCCAGCAGACTCACATGTTAACCATTAGCTATAGTTTGCCTTCTACCCCAGGCACCATTACATCACCACATCTGCACACGCACACCACATCCCTCCACCCTCACTCACACTCATCCGTGCACACACACACCTCCACCACCATACGCAAGCATCCACAGTCACCACATCCCTCCACCCTCACTCACAATCATCAGTGCACCACACACAGTCTCCGACCACCACCATTACGCAGCATCCCACAGTCACCACATCCCTCCACCCTCACTCACTCACACAGTTCCACCACCACCGTACGCAAGCATCCATCCACACACGGTCATAATTGTCAGGCCGGACACCATGTTCTCAGATGCAGTTTGTTTATTGGGGTCATTTGCTGCTGGTGTACTTTGTCACAGCCTTGGTGCCCTCAGACACCGCGTGTTTTGCCAGCTCTCCTGGCAGCAGAAGGCGGACGGCAGTCTGGACCTCGCGGCTGGTGATGGTGGAGCGTTTGTTGTATTGCGCCAGACGAGACGCTTCGCTCGCAATCCGCTCAAACACGTCATTTACAAACGAGTTCATGATGCTCATGGCTTTACTGGAGATCCCAGTGTCCGGGTGCACCTAGGGGCAGAGGAGGCAGTTACAAGGAGCACCATATGGGGGGGGCATCTTCATTACCCCCAGAGTACCCTAAATTATTTATATTAGACATACACATCAGATTTATGGGGGGCGTCAATATATGTGGGAAGTCTCCGGCAGAATTATTGTTTGGCAGACAGCTGGTCACACGAGTTCCAGTTTTGAAACCTTGGAAAACAGGTGATAGAAACCAACTTGAAAGTCATAGAAAAAAGGAATGAATGCAATGATCGAGCTGCAAAGCCTTTGGAGAATCTTCAGCTACAAACTTCTGTACGAGTACGAGGTTCAGGCGACCGGAAGGCTGAAGGGAAAGTTATCCGGCAATATTCTCCAAGATCTTATATAAAGCAAACCAATGGTGGGCAACACTTACGTAGGAATCGCAGGCATTTCATGGCTATTCCATCAGATCACAACAATTCGTCTGTGACCGAAACCTCTGAGGATACAGCGAATGCGCCATTGCAACTGGAGAACGAAGGAGCCAAAGCTCAACTCACTTGCCTGCCTTTGATGCAAAGCAAACCATGCCAGGTCGATATATCAGAAGACCGAATCGTCTTATTGAACAATGTTAATGGGACTGAATTTAAATTAAAAAAAAAGTACTTTTCTGTTTAAAAAGAAAAAGGGAAATGTGTGGTATTGAGATTATCAGTTGGTATGAAACATATCTAACCGGTTATATGCACAATGGTATAGTCAGGAAGAGGCTCTTGATTGTGCGTGTGTGTGCGCATGTACAAAAAAGTTCAGTTATGAAGACATGTGCTTGATAAGACACCAGTCACTGATTTAACCATACATGTATTTATCTATACATTATACAGGGGGCCAGATTGCCGTTTTAGCTATACATTATACAGAGGGCCAGCTGAGTCCTTCACAGTTTGCAGTCAGGAGTCTGATGTTCAGCTCTCCCACCACCTACAGCTTTAGTGAATCCCAGAGAAGTTTCTCAGATGGCTTCGTGTTAAAGTCTTACTGACCTCAGCTGGTTGGCAGGTATGGGCACCATGAAGCCAGGGCAGTTTACCATAGCACAGGCAGGCTGGGGCATTAAGGGTAAGATGTTCACAATGGCAGGAAAGCAGGTTCCAGGACTTAAACCCATCAGATTTTGTTCACATTATAGTCTTTAGGTAAAATTATTAAAAGCTGCCCCTCAGAAGCGGCCTTCCCCCAATGAGTCACCAAGTGGCCAATAAACCACACCACAAACCAGGGCCCCAGCACCTGAAACAAAGCACAGCCTGTCCTTCTTGATGACAGCTTCTCAAAGCACCTACCTGCTTGAGCACCTTGTAGATGTAGACAGAGTATGTCTCCCGCCGCTTGGCCTTCCGCTTCGAGGGCTTCTTATCACTGACATGTTTGCCTTTCTTTTTACTTGATTCGGCATTCATATCTCCCACAACCACTCAACACCAAAGCCCACATTCACCCCACTCACACTCCACTTATATCCACAGGCCTCGTTAAGCTTCTTGGCTCAGACACACCCCGGGCCCCAAACAACTCACCTGCAAGATAAATTCCCCAATGGATGCGTCACAAAGGGGTCACAGACAGCAGCTAAGGGTGTCTCAGGCCTATTATCACAGTTAGAAATAAACCGGTTAATGTTGGGCGTGAAGACATGTGGGAACCGTGATATCATAACTGATGTCATAACTTCACAAAATCTGCCTCGTTGTCATTGCTGTAAAATCTCAACGGGTGCCCCTTCTGCTCAGCAGACAAATAGGGGTTAAACACGCATTTATTTTGTCTCAAAGATACGCATTTAATCATTGTCCTGCTGACAGAGGGTTAATCATTCAACTGGCATAAAGAGGGTTAATCGCTGCTTTGTAGGGATCATCTGGTGATCTTGGTGCCCCTACAGGGAAATAGTTATTCCCAAACAGAATAGTTATACACAAACAAAGAAAGGGTTAATCAGTATTTGTATGGCTTTCAGGACACTCATACACGACCATTGGACTGAGCGGCGCATGCATGATGTATGCTCTCCCGGAAAGGAATTGGTTACTCATGTGACCCACATCCAGATCTATGCATGGACTGTATGGGGTGGGGTATCTGAAGGAACCTGGACGTTTTAATGGACTTTCAGATCTTTCAGAAACTGGAGTGGGGTCGAGGAGGTCTTTCAGGGACCTGGACCTCCATCATCTACAGCTTTGCATGGAGAGCAATCATCACAATGAGTCTTGTGCTGACTGGATAGGTGCGAGGACGTCGCCTGGACCCTGGCCAGCTTTCCTCTCCTTCTCGTGTCTGCCGCCGTGAAGCTGAAAAGCTAAAAACACAAGAAAAGCAAACACACACCATTGGTGTAAATGAATAAATAATACTTATAAATAATACTTTATAATACTTTATTAGCAGCACCCAAGCGTTCCTCCAACACTTAATAATCTACACAACTCTTCCAAATGGGGCGCACATTCTGGATGTGTTGAGCTGTAAGGAAGGTGATCTACATTATATCATCAGGCAAGCTGCAAAAGAAAATCCTGATTCATCTCCTGAGGAAGCCGCTTCGCGGTGAAACGCGTTGAGAGAGAGATTGGGAAGCTCCTGCTGCTGGACGGTGGACTTCCCTGTGCCTGGTTTTACGCTTTTGTACATTTCATACTTTACCTCATCCACTTAGCCGAGTGATACTGTGCCATTGCTGCTGTGTTTTTATATTTTTTAGCTATGAACAATTAAAGAATATTTTATAATGAGCTCATTTCTGTCCTTGGAAATGTGAGTGCGTTACTTACCTGCAGTACTGCTAAGCCCCTATTTTCATTCGGAGTTACACTATTTCTTTGCCAAATATCTCTTTTTCCCTTTGTGGATTTGCGCTTCATTTGGAAGAGAAGCTGAAGAGCTCCCAGTTTCTATCTTTCCTACTCTTCTAATGTCTGCCGCCGCCAGGAAGCTGTTGGTCTTTATAAGTCAGTGTTTAGCGTGTACTTTGTGGGCTACGGAATCTGACCAGTTACCTGCCCAGCTCTCAGAACCAACAGTGAATGTGGCCTGAGAAAGCCTTCTGCATTGTGGGTATCTGGGAGAGGTTGGAGGGAACAAATCTACAAGATGGAGGAGAGTGAACTGGATGGAGCACCGCCCCTACACCCCTGCCACGGCTGGACGAGGCACCGCCCCTACACCCCTGCCACGGCTGGACGAGGCACCGCCCCTACATCCCCGCCGTGGCTGGATAAAGCACCGCCCCTACAGACCCTGCCACGGCTGGACAAAGCACCGCCCCTATATCCCCGCTGTGCTGAACAATGGCACCGCCCTACATGCCCTGGCCGTTGGCCTGAACAAAAGCACGCGCCACTACATCGCACGCTGTGGCTGGAAGCAAGGCACGCCGTGACATCTGCCTAGCGCTGGACAAAGCACCGCCCCTACACCCCTGCCACGGTTGGACGAGGCACCGCCCCTACATGCCCGCCGTGGCTGAACAAGGCACCACCATTACATCTCTGCCACGGCTGGACGAGGCACCGGCCCCGCCTCCTTTATTGATTGGGTGACTAAAATAATAGATGGAGGAGGCGCCAGAGAGTCGCAGACGCATCTTCATTCAGAAGAAGCGTCAATAAACTGCAACCTCTGAGTTTAGATCCTAAAATCATAGAACAGATGTGAGTGAAAGAGAGGGTGGTAGTGAATGGTGTATGTTCAGAGAAAGCGCTTGTTGGCACCTGGGTACCACGTGGGCTCTACTTGGACCCGCTCTGTTTAATATTTTAATTAAAGATCTTGTTCCCAGTGGGGTACCACAGCAGCCCAACCACCACCCCGCAGCTGTTGCGGCTCCATCCAGGGCTGCCTCTTGGACACATTTGTTGGGAATTATGGAAAAGAAGCTGTTTCTTCCCCAGCTCATAGCATGTAACTTGCCACCCCCTGCAGGCTGTGGGATGTATAACCACGTACCTGATCGCTCCATTTATGAAGCCCATACCCCGCAGAGGGAAGCACTCAGTGACACAAAGTTTTACATCATTGCGAAGGGTAGTAGATAAGAGGAACATCCTCCCAGCAGAAGTGATAGAGACTCATTGTATTAAACATACATATGGTTCCTGATTCGAAGACGAGACCAATCACGGATTAAGTTTTGTGTGTTTATAGCAAGAGAAACGGGTAACTAGACGGGGCCGATCTGCAGGTAATTCACGCTGTAAGCCCCAGACCCAGTCCCTGAACACACAGTAGCTTCCAGCAGGCGGCGCTCGTGTTACACGGAAACGACTGAACGGATTCCACGCACTCTGCGCATTTCCTCTTTATTTGCTTTCTCCGAGTTACAGATAAATAATTTGTTGAAAAAACAAAACAAATGAAAGATCAACGTGAGGCTGAGTGTCGGCGCTTGCTCAGGGGCCAGAGTCAGAAGCTGCACACACTACACCTGTCTGTACAATAAGCGCTGCCCACCACAGCTCCGTGACTGCCCACATAACACACAAGCAACGCCACAAACCGCCCTCACGCTTCAACTCATCGGACACATGTCTTTAGAAAGGAACACAATGAGGCTCGTTCCTCATGTGCGATTTTATTGGCATGAGGGTCTCATCTTGGCTTCAAGGTGGGATATCGCGGCTGTCCTGGGGCGGGGGGATGATAAGGTTCACTGGCCCTTGCGCGGGGCTTCACCATCATTCAGCCTGGACTTCAGATGTTGCTTGTAGGAAATGATACCTCCTGTCCACTTGGTGACCGCCTGCTTTTCACACACCCAGATCTCCTGCGCAACCTGTGGATCGGGGTTAGAGGATCAGCACCTACAGAGCCGCCTTTTTACATTCAGCAGGTAGACGCAACCTTGTGACTTACCTGCTGTATAAGCCGGAAGTCATGGCTCACAAGCATCATCCCCCCCTCAAATTCATTGATGGCATCCGCGAGAGCGTCTATGGTCTCAATGTCCAGGTGATTAGTGGGCTCATCCAGGAAAAGCATGTGGGGGGTTTGCCAGGCCAGCCAAGCAAAGCAGACGCGGCACTTCTGCCCATCGGACAGGTTTCGGATCGGACTCACCTGGGAAGGGAAGAGACCAAAAGATGTTACTGCCGGTCGTGGTGAGCATGCGCAGCAGGGACACGAGACACCAAACAAAGGATAACAATGCATGGCTGCCCCTCTATGGCAGCAGGATCCAAACAGAAGACGTAAGTGAACATTGAATACAAGTTACGGGGAGCAGCGAATAACCTAAGCGAGGATCCGAGGGAATCACCTGCTGTTTCCCGGTCAGGCCGTATCTCCCAATGATCTTTCTCATCTCCTCCTTCTCTTTGATTTCGGGATAACATTTCATCATATATTCCAGGGGAGACAGGTCCAGGTCAAGCTGCTCCGTTAGATGCTGGTGGTAGCGGCCGATCTTCACGTGAGAATGTTTCCGGATCATTCCATCTGATGGCAGCAACTGGACAGACAGAAGACGAAATAAATGGGGACCGTGACAATGGATGATGAAAGAAGTGATACAGAGGAAGCTCTCTGCAGCGTCTCACGGCTCACCTCTCCCGCCAGAAGCTTCAGTAAGGTGGATTTCCCAGCCCCATTAGGGCCTACAAGGGCCACACGAGTATCCAGGTCTATTCCAAACTCCAGGTTCTTGTAGATTAGGGGCTGTGGAGCAGGAAAAAGTTGGAGATAAGTAAATACGAAAACCTAATGGCCAGGAGAAGACAGTTTGTGGCAACCATCCCTTCGTCTTCATCTTACCCCATCAGCCGCGTACCGGAAGCTGACATTCTGCACCATGATCACCGGAGGAGGGATCTTGCCACAGGATGGAAAAAAGAATGAGAGCGTCTGAAACAGAGAGAAAATATAAAAAGGGAAGAACTGTCTTCCGTGGCTTTTATCAGACAAAATGAAACCATAAGGGAAGTGGCCCCAACACAATGATACCGGACGGCTGCAGGAGATCCCCAAGTGGTCTGCAGGTAGCATTTTTGACTCCTAAAAGATTCCTTTGTCATTTAATTTAAATCTTTTATATAATGGACGATGAATAAAAAAAATGATTTATAGAAAGCCATTTATGTCCTTTCAAAAATAATTACCATATTTGCTCGATTACCGGGCAAGGTTTTTTTTTTTTTTTTTTAGAGCTCTGAAAAATACCCCTCGTCTTATAACCGGGGTCTTCTTATAATCGGCCCTCAAATAGGTCTGACTACGAGACTAAGATCCAGATCCCCGCAGCGCTGCAGGGACCTGGAGCCTCCTCCTGTCTGGTAACCTCCGCCGCTGGTCTTCTGACTCCCGACTACGCACCTTTTAACCCTCTATATGCCACTCTGCCTCCAGAAATGCCTTATACCTCCCTATATGCCACTCTGCCTCATAATAGGCCTTTTAACCCCCTAAATGCCAGAGTGGCATATAGGGGTATAAGGCATTTCTGGAGGGAATCATAGTAAAACCTCTTTTTTTCCTGAATTGAGATTTTGGGGGGTCGTCTTATAATCGAGAAAATACAGTATTAGGGAATTAGAATTAAACACAGAATAGGGTAGGAAATAACCATGAAGGGTTTAATACTCCTCTACGCGCCCACTGCCGAGTCTTACCTTGTCATTGACCACCTTTTCTGTTAGTCCTGATGACATCATCTTTTGCAGGGTTTTCTCTTTGCTCTGTGCTTGTCGGGCCAACTTAGCACTTCCGTGACCAAACCGTGCAATGTAGTTCTAAAAATGATAACCCGACAGATCAAGGAAAATTCCTACTATGCACAGCTCATTCCTCCACAGGCGCCACGCGGCAGCTCACCAGGGACTCCCACATGTACCCCTGATCTCTGCAGGAATCAGGGAGTTGACGTCAAAAAGGTCTCCCCGCATTAACTATACATTATCCGGTGGGGGCGGCTCGCTGATTTAACAGTTTTCCCCTTTAATGAATTGACGGCAGCCTTTCCAGTCTAGCCACACAAATCAACCTTTATAACCACCTTCTACAAAATACAAGCAAACCACCTCCCCTCCGCGGCCAAGGAACCTTAAAAAAAAGAGCGCCGGACCTCTCTGGAACCACCTCTTACCTTCATGTGTGCGATCTGATCCTGCTCCCAGTTGAACCTCTTCATCTGATTCTCCTCCAGCTCCAGGCGAGTTTTTACATACTGGTCGTAATTACCCTGCAGAAAGACATCAGGGGTGAAAAGTTAGTCCGCGGGCCCACTCCCCCTCCCCTCACGGCAGTTCCGCTCTCTTCCGAACTCGCCCCCTGCGCCGCCTCTCTTCCGAAACCCCTCCCCCCGCCTCTCACAGCTGGCCCAGGCTCCACTTACCGTGTAATATTTCAGCTTGCGGTTGTGCAGGTGGATAATATTGGTACAAACGCCATTAAGGAAATCCTGGGAATGCGACACGAGGACAAGAATCCTGCGGAAACTGCAGAAAGAGGGAAGTCTTAATCAGACTTAAAATATTTCCTTCTACTTCAAATGACCCAAAGGTCACTAAACGTCACCAATACGATGGCTCCGATTTATTGCGCAGTATTTTATACGGGGCTACTCCTCTCCTTCGCATTAAGGAGGGCTGACCCTGGGGAGCTTCTCGTGCAGGAAAGGCTGAGGTGGCCCCTCATAATGTAAAGGGGAAGTTTTTAAAGTCATGTCAATACGCTCTTAGGGGCATTAAAGGCACGCGAGCTCTGGGTTCACCAGGTTGGTTGCATTAGCGGACTCCATGTCACGGTTTCCACCGAAAACTCACTTTTTCAGCTCTTCCTCCAGCCACACGCAAGCCTCGAGATCCAGGTGGTTTGTGGGTTCATCAAGTAGCAACATGAAAGGGCGGATAAAGAGGGCTCTAAAACCAAGACAAAACCCGTTAACTCCAACAGTCCGGAAGCAGCTCTTTAACACATCGACAGAAGCCATGAAGAAGAGGAAATGGAGACGCTGTGTACAGCCAACCCAGAGGAAAGAAAGGTCTCACCTGGCCAGAGCCACACGCATCCTCCAACCACCACTGAAGTCCTTCAGCTTCTTGCGCTGCATGGCAGGTGAGAACCCAAGGCCGTGGAGGATCCGTGACGCCCGCACCTCTGCCTTGACAGCATCCAATTCCTCGAGACGCTCGTACAGTTCGAGCAACTTCTCGCATTCAGCTGGAGAGGACAGACGTTCAGTGCGGGGAAGGATGTAGAGACGTTGAACATTTTAGCAGATGAAGGAGCGGGGCAGAACACCTAAACTGCCTCCTAACATAGTGCTATTGGCTCGATACCCCAGTGAAGGTAAGACTACCCCTAGCCCTATAAAACAAGGCAATCCTCAATGATGGATTTAGTGATGTAAAGACCCCCAGCTTGTCTAAAGGCAAGCTATACGATTACAATATACCCCTGGGCAGACGTATAACTTGCCCAGACTTCAGGACGGGCCCCGCGGCATCTGATAATAAAATTCCCCACTCTCGCCAGTTAATACGCCACAAAATGATGGCATTTTAGAAAATAACTCACATTCGCACTAAACAAAAGCACATCACACGACACGTGGAATTTAGCAATATGTACAATAAGAAAGCAGTTGGCTGCCCCCCGCAGGCAGACCCCCGCACTGCACCCAGCTGAGTCATTTCCACGCCGGCTACATGCCAGTTTCTACGTCTTCCAGACGCCGGGAACCGGCCAAATATACAGAAACCTGTCTGCAAACTACTCAGATAAGCCTGAGGTACATGTGCTGCTCCGCGCCCAGAACCTCACCATCTTCATGCGCTAGTCTCTCGGCCTCTTTTTCCAGCATGTTCCTCTCTGTGTCTACCTCCATCACACATTGAAGAGCAGTCTTCTCACTGGGCGGCATCTCACGGGTTAGATGATAGATGTCAATGTGCTCAGGGATGGGCAGCTCTCTCCCCCCTAAGGCTGAGAGTAGCATGGACTTCCCTGTAGAGAAGGGAGGAAAAAGGTGAGGAGCGGCTCATCATTTCTCGATAGTCCATGAATCGGGTGTACGTTCTGTGTTAGGCTCAGCTTTTCCCTACAGAATGCCCTCTGTGTCCCATCTTTCCCAACTCCATCTCTTCCACTGCCAGGTAATTTCACCTCAATACCTATTTCTCTTACCCACCCCATCAATTTGCCACCAAGCATGGCCGGAGTTTTGTTAATTGCCCAGGGTACTTACCGGTGCCATTAAGACCAATGAGCCCGTATCGCCTTCCGGAGTTCAGCTCTACCGTCGTGTCGCTCAGTAACTCCTGGCCATGAAAGGTCAGAGACATGTTTATGATGTGAACATCTGTACTGTTTGGGTGCGAAGCCAAAACCCCGGTGACGGCGCGGGCCTCCGCCTTCCGGAGCTCGAATTCCTCCATCTGACGAGTCACTTCATCCACTTCATCCACTGCACAGAAAAAAACTCTCAGAAACTCTCATGTAAAGCTTCCCCTCCACTGCCGGGCCGCAGGGGGTCTCGTCACAACATGCCGGACCAAGAGTACTCACCAGCTGCCGCCGTGCCATTGGTTGGCTGCTGTTCGGTATCCTCAGGGGCGGGGTCTCCATTCTCCTTCTTGGGCCTCTGACGAGCCTTAGCTGCCTCCTTTTTCTTGGCGGCTTTCTTCTTGGCCAGGTCAGAGGGCATGTTTGCTAATAACCAGTCTCAAGAACAGCAATCTGCAGGTAGGGGGGAGTTTGGGGGCAGAATTACACACGCGGCTCAACCGGCGGGGGCAGAATCACACAGGCGGCTCAGCCGGCGGGGGCAGAATCACACAGGCGGCTC
>VKOC01031591.1:0-14578 GCA_009364415.1 Spea multiplicata
ACCTTGCTTGATACCTGAGCATTCTTACCTGATACCTGTTGCCGGACCTTGCTTGATACCTGACAACTCTTACCTGATACCTGGATACTTTGGACTTAACACCTGTTGCCAGACCTTGCGTGCTATCTGGCTGCTCTGGTTCTGGTACGTGTTACTGGACTTTACCACCCTGAAAGCGCCCTATCCCTGCATACTGGTTTCCTCACCTGACCCCAGCATAATACCCATGTAGCTCAAATCTTTCTCCTCTGCTTGTCTCCGGGCTTCAACAGTATTTTCCAGCTCTTAGCCGGTATAAATATAAAACTATTTATCCAGGGCTGTATGCCCAAATATGCTAAAATACAATAAAAAGTCAGATAAAAGGTTAAAAAGAGCTCTAAAAAAATCGTCCTCAACGCGTTTCGCCAAATCTGCGGCTTCATCAGGAGTGTCTTCAATTCCAATAGAAGTCACACTTCACCTACACGGTTTAGACCTCAATCCTTCTCGCCCACTAGACAGACAAGCACTAACAACACCAATCACCGGAACCTCACAAGAGCAGGCTTTTTTAGACAGGGAGCCATCACGAAAAGGTGGAACAAAAAGGAAGGAAAGCCCCCCCAAGAAGGGAAGCTATAGAACTGAGGAACAGGTACATACCCCTGGAACAAAGCCCTTGGAAAAAGAGGAAATACACAAGAGAGCAAGAGGCCAGAGGGGGAGAGGAAAGAGGACAACAGACGAGCAGGTACTAGACCCAGAAAAAGAATGCATTATCGATATGTCATCCACCACGTTGACACAAAACAAAATAAGTTTACTTAGGAAAGGCCTGAAATTTGCCCCGGCAAAAGGCCCTAATCAATTTCAACTTTTTTTAGACGCTCAGAAATTTCTAAGGAAATTGATGGTTAAAAGATTTTTCTGTAGACCTGAAAGAATAGATACCAATGAAGAAAACACTACGAAACGCTTTTTACATACAGACCTTAAACCGAGATCCAAATTCTTTCCGCAAAATGAAAAAAGTGAGCACATCGAAGTGTTTACTGACCTCATACTCAGGGACTTGGAAAAACTAGGTAATAAAACTAAAGCACACAACCTAAATAAGAACGAACAAACCGCACTACGTACATTAAAAGACAAACATAACATAGTAGTGAAGCAGGCAGACAAAGGGGGAGCAACAGTAGTTATGGACCGATCTCATTATATAAAAGAGTCCAAAAGAATTCTTGACGACACCACCACATATAGGAAACTTAATAAAGACTCCACAAAAGAATTTAGTATAGCCCTATATGATATACTAGAAGAAGGTCTAGAACAAGGTGTCCTTAATAAGAAGAAATTTACCTACCTGAAAAAAGAACATCCGAAACTCCAGTTTTTTACTTCCTCCCTAAAATCCATAAAAACCTTAAGGAACCACCCGGCAGATCCCATCAGTGTTATAGATTCCCTCACATGCAATACATCTGAATATGTTGACTATTTTCTCCAGCAATATGTTCCTAACATTCAGGCATATCTTAAAGACACTACACATTTACTCAATACACTTAAGGACATACAATGGTCACCAGGATGGATGTCTCCTCCCTGTACATGATTATAGATCATGAACAGGGGTTGGAGGCTATTAACAGGACCTTGACCAGAGACGTCAATATGGATCCACTACAAAAATCTTTTATACTGAAATGCATCAATTATATACTCAAACATAACTATTTTTGGTTCGAGGATGACTTTTTTCTCCAATTATGTGGTACAGCAATGGGCACCAGGTTTGCACCAAGCTACTCTAACCTTTTTGTAGCTGAATGGGAAGATCAATTTATATGGAACAACAATCCATATGGTGCAAACCTGGTGCTCTGGAAGAGATACATCGACGATATCCTCATAATTTGGAAAGGATCCGAGGAAGATCTACATAAATTTATAAGCTACACCAACAATAATGAATTCAATTTGAAATTCACTTCAAACTTACAGACTCAACAAATTGAGTTCTTAGATGTAGAACTTTTTTCAGAAGACGAGCGAATATGCTCAAGGAATTACAGCAAACCCACTGATAGAAATGGGTATATAAACTACACGAGTTGCCATCATCCCCAATGGAGGAATAATATACCCAAGGGCCAGTTACTTAGAATAAAAAGGAACTGCACAAAAAATAAGGACTTTGAGATCAAAGCAAGAGATAAAACAAAAGTTCATGGAGAAAAACTATCCGGAGGAAAGGCTAAATGAAAGCCTCCGTCAGGTGGAAACGATTGACAGACAACTATTGTTAGGAAACAAAAGCACAACAACATGTACATCCAAAGAGAGGGATTTTAGCTTTTCTTTCTTCACACAATACAACACTCAAGCAAATAAAATTAAAAACATTATCGACAAACACTGGCACATATTGAAGAATGATGAGGTTTTGGGTACCATATTACCAAATAAACCACAGGTAGTTTTCAAGAAAACAGGATCATTAAAATCCATGTTGGCTCCCAGTATCTTACCTAAACAAGTAGCAGAGCATAACCTCCTAATGTTTATAGGAAATAAACCCAAAGGATGCAGTCATTGCAAGATGTGCACATTCCTACCAAAGAAAACCAATCAATTTATTGGCCAAAGAACAGGTTTAACATATACAATAAAACATTTTATAAACTGTTCGACCAAAAATGTAGTGTATCTATTAGAGTGTGGATGTGGCCTACAATATGTAGGTAGGACCATAAGATCCATGAAAGAGAGGGTGTTAGAACATCTAGGGAATATAAGAAATATGAATGTGAAACACAGTGTCCCTAGACACTGCAATACATGTCCCAAATTCTCCATGGAATCCTTAAAAATCATAGGTATAGATTGGGTTCCGCCCAATTGGAGAGGTGGTAGTACGATAGACAATATTTCCAAACGTGAAACCGAATGGATTTTTAAATTAAAAACCTATAAAAAAGGTGGTCTAAATATGTAGAACACATACAAATAAGGAAAGCACACCACACAACCATATAAATATATACTTTTTATAGATATGCATTTTTTATTGATTTTTTTATTGATTCTTTATTATCACATTACAGTTCCCATCAACGAACTTAATATTTTTAATGAATAGTGACTTTTTAGAAATATAAAATCATAAACTGTTTTCACCAGTAAAATATGCACCACTACATTTATGCATATTTTTATCAGAACTTTTGAAACATTCTTTTTTTGCTGTAATTATGAGTTCTATTTATTACTCTTTACAGCTAAATATTCATGCAAAATTTTTTTTTATATCTATACAATATTTTTATATTTATACAATTTTTTGATATTTACACACTTCTCTATTGAAGAGATAGTGTCTTGGTTGGCTGTATACGGAAACAATATCCATAAGTGCTCCCACTCTATGTCACATCTATATTCATATCAAATATATATACACTACACTCTATGGGTCTCTATGCTTTTTTGATTTGAATCCCCATCTGTTCTGTCTTTCATTTCACCATTTCCTTCCGGGATGGCCCTCCTTCACCTCCCATAAAAATATATAAATAAAAATTACACATCATGATCTTTTATCGGTATACAGCGATTTACATTAATTCACTTGGGACAATATAGACGATCTGTCCCTTCATGTCACTGCATCTCCCCGATGTGAACTTCCATCAGCAAGATTTTCACCCCACATAAACTATTACTGGCAAACTGTTTTTTTTTATATATTTTTAATTAAAAGCCGAGTTCGATTTATTTATTTATTTTTCGGACGGGGCTCCCGTTTTTCTCCACATAGGAGAGACCCCGGTTTCCGTAACTAACAACTATTTCTATTTCCATACTCACCTTGGAGCCTTGCTGGAACCTTGCTGGATTCACCACGGACTACCAATATGCAGAACGAAGATCCCTGCACGCAATGAGGTCAGACGCACGGACGTCAAGACGTAAGGACGTCTGAAAGTAAAGATGGCGCCCGGCACATCTGAAAAGGACCGCGCACCGGCATTGAAGACACTCCTGATGAAGCCGCAGATTTGGCGAAACGCGTTGAGGACGATTTTTTAGAGCTCTTTTTAACCTTTTATCGGACTTTTTATTGTATTTTAGCATATTTGGGCATACAGCCCTGAATAAATAGTTTTATTTCACTATCATACCCTGGGATCTGTAGTGTTTTCATCAATTGGATGCATATCTACACCGGCTAAGAGCTGGAAAATATCGTTGAAGCCCGGAGACAAGCAGAGGAGAAAGATTTGAGCTACATGGGCAATAGATACTCAGACAAAGTGTAAGTGTACATCTATTCTGGTGCGTTCCAGAACTACTTAATACTACACCATTGTGTTCCTGTGTATCTCTGCTCTCTCTTGTATGTACCCTGCGTTGTTATCCGGAGGATTTGATGTGCATGAGGCTTGAACACTACATATACATTGTGAGTGCATACAATAGACATACGGTTTCATTTTACAGCAAGACAGGAGGCTTCATATTTTGCTTAACCTTCTTTACTGAATAACCTCCAGAGATGACTCTATATCAGTCCCAACATCTAGCAACTCCTCCTCTTTCTTTGCTGCTTGACCTCCAGGTGACCTCCAGGTGAGCAATTTCCAATTACAATCCTTATCTTATTTTTAAGATATTCATTAATTTATTGTTTATTGTATTGTTTTCTCATATATATGTTATATTCTTTTGGGTTAGGCCTTTTCATTTGGTTATTTTCTATTCTGATCGTTTTATTTTCAGTTTAGCCTTTTATTTCATTTTAATTGGTACTGTTTTACTTCGGCTAGGCCTTTTACCCGTATTTAATTTCCTTATTTATTTCGTTTTCGCTATTTTTATTACTTTTGTGTGTTTTTACCGTTGGCCGTGCGGTTTTATTCTATGCCGCGTAGCTCTCTGCAACGGCGTTTTCGTTTAAATTGTAAAAAAAATAAAAAATAAAAAAATTCTGTCCTATGCAGCCCTGCCCTTTGAGTCCTGCCTGAGCACAGGGTATATCCCTGCTTTATTTGAGGGTAACCCCCTCTGTATATATATATATATTGAGGGTAGCCCCCTCTACATTGATTGGCCCTACCCGGGCCCCATGGTTGGTGGTTCCTGAGGGATTCCCTCTCCACCTTTATATTGCTTCTGCTTTCGTCTCGGGGTGAACCCCTGAGCCATTGCATGGTGTGGCTGCCTTGTGGGCGAACCCCACTTTTCCCTATTTGTACATCACTGCCGCTCTATCTCACCAAATCCCTTACTTTGTGTTTTCCAGACTATAACTCCTGGAAACATGGCAGATGATTTTGAGACACCACTACCGGCGGCCCTTCAAGCTTGGCTTCGCTCAGCCCTGACTGCGGCTCTACCAACTGCCTTAGCAGAGACACAATCAGCCCGTCACACAGACTGTGTCATCTCTACCGAGGGGCGAGGACTCGGATGCTGAAGACTCTCCAGAACAGGAAGTCTCTCGCAAACGTTTCAGGGGTGATGTCCCCTTAACATCAGGCAAGGGAAAAGCCCCGCTTCAGAAATCCGCTGTTGCTCCTTTGTCCATGGCTCCTGATCCTGCCGATTCTCCCACCAGGGACCCGGCGAATGATTTTGAGGTCCTGGACGAATACCAGGCTGGTTCCTCCAGTTCTGAGTCTCCAGTTTTTGATTTTGGCCGGGATCCGTCTCCTGACCACCCTAAAGCTTCCACCTCAGGACCGGACGAACTGTTTGAGGTATCAGACGCGCTGGGTTGCCCGCTTTTTGACCCACGGGCTCTTCGTCATCCACGTTCGGCCGAGTGGACTCCGTCCGCCCATATAGCGGAATTTATGCGTTTCTGGCTTAGACGCCCCTTAGATAAGGAGGTTCGCCAGCGTTTACGGTCTGAATGCCCAAGACCCACTTTGCCTGAGAAGGTGTCGAACACTCCAGAGTTCGACTAGTCGTTTATAACATTCGTCTCTGGCACTGGACGCGACCCCAGAAAGGGCATCGAGCAAGGCTTACGGGCGGCACAGGATAAATTGTTGGACACTACCGGCCCAATGGCTCAAGTCTTCCAGATGGCCGACGAGGCCTTGACAGCGGGCACCCCTCTAGATGCCCACCTGGTCCGTGAATGGATCCAGAGAGCTTTCTGCCTTATCGGGAATGCTAATTGTGCCATCTCTGCGGAATGGCGGAAGGCCGCTCTCTTTAAGTTGGATGCGAAACTCGTTGACTTGGCTCCCAAGGAACTGGGCCCCGAAGCAAATGGCCTTCTCTTCGGGGAGAAGTTTATGAAGAATCTCAGCCAGCATGTGAATGTCTTCACTTTGCTGAATAAGGCTTGTTGCTCCATGAAACGGGTATTCCGTCAAGGAGACCGTTTTTCCTACAGAGCTGGTCGGCAGAGGGGTCGTGCCACCAGCAGAGTTGCCTTCGGCTCCAGGCCCCAGTTTCCTCACGCCTCCACGACCTACCGGTCTCAAGACCGCACCCCATTTTCCCGTGGTTCCTTCAGAGGCAGAGGTTCCTCCACCTACCGAGGGAAGACTTCGGCAGGTAAGAGTTTGTACGCCTTTTCCCCTTATTCCGGTAGCGGGCAGGCTAGCACATTTTTCCCACGCATGGGCGGCGCTCACATCAGACCCTTGGGTGCTAGAGACAGTAGCGGGGTTTCGCTTAGAGTTTGTTTCTCCTCCTTGTCAGGTCGCCCCTCCCTTTTCCCCGCGCTTGCCGTGCAGCTCCAGAGACCTTATCCATGCGGAGCTGGCCTCCCTGCGCGTGAAGGGTGCTATAGAGCGGGCCCGCGGCCCTCCCTGTTTCATCAGCAATATCTTTCTGGTCACAAAGAAGTCCGGGGAGTTCCGCCCCATTATAAATCTCCGTTCCCTGAACACTCTAGTAGTTTACCGTCACTTCAAGATGGAGGGTATCCATCTTTTGCGGGATTTACTCCGCGAGAACGATTGGTTCACGCGTTTGGATTTAAAAGACGCTTATCTGCCGGTTCCGGTCCACTCCGAACACAGGAGGTATCTCCAGTTTCGTTGGAAGGACCTCCTCTGGCAATTTACCTGTCTCCCGCTCGTCCCTACACAGTCCATCCAGTTCCTTGGTTTCACCGTGGATTCTGTTGCGGCAATGCTCCGCTTGCCACGGGACAAGGTTCTGGCTATCAAAAAGGAGATTCGGAAAATTCTTCGATCTCCATCTGTCTCCCTCAGGTCACTGGCGCGCGTCATAGGTCTTTTATCGGCCTCCATTCAGGCCATATTTCCCGGTCCCTTGCACTACCGGGCTCTTCAGAGGTTGAAGACTCGGTATCTTCGGACGTCGGGTTCCTACGACCTTTTTCGTTCCCCTTTCCGACGAGGCGCGGCTGGAGCTTCTCTGGTGGCTCTCCCACATGGACGCCTGGAACGGCCGGGCCATTTTTGGCTCGGCTCCAGATCTCGTCCTAGAGTCGGACGCCAGCCTGCTTGGCTGGGGTGCGGTGTGCGACGACACGGCGACGGGGGGTCTCTGGTCAGAGGACGATCGCGGTCTCCACATAAATTGTTTGGAACTCATAGCGGGTTCTTTTGCCGTCCGCAGCTTTACCAAGGCTGTCACTCATTGTTCCCTTGTCCTCCGCATGGACAATGTGTCCGTGGTTCGGTACATCAACCGGCTTGGAGGCACAAGGTCTCGACTCCTGACGGAGCTCACCAAAGAGCTCTATCAGTATTGTCTGGACAATCACCTGTCCATTCGGGCGGAGTACCTGCCCGGCAAGGACAATTTAGTGGCGGATTGGTTTTCGCGCCATTGGAGGGATGCCAGCGACTGGCGTCTTCTTCGGGGAGTGTTTCTGTCCCTGGATCACGCCCGGGGTCCTTTTCACCTGGACCTCTTTGCCTCCAGGATGAGACGGAAGATTTCTTCAGCTGGCTTCCGGACCCTCTCTCCCTGGCGGCGGACGCTTTCCTCCAGTCCTGGCCCCCTCTGGGCGCCTATGCATTTCCTCCATTCTCCATGATTCTGCGCACGCTCCACTACCTCTCCAGGCAGGGAGTTACGGTTCTTGTGATCACTCCGTTTTGGAGGACTCAGCCATGGTTCCCGTTGCTGCTGGAGTTGTCCTGCGAGGACCCTCTTCTCCTCCCCTCCTCTCCGGACCTGATCCTGGACCCGGAGGGGAACCCTCATCCCCTGATTCTTCAGGACCACCTGGCACTAGTGGCTTGGCTGGTTTCAGGGGATCCTGGAATGTGCCGGGCCTATCGGCAGCGGCTAGGGAATTGCTTTGGGGCTCTTGGGCCCCTGGAACTCGGAAGTCCTATCTCCTGGCCTGGGGTGTGTGGTGTCGCTGGTGTTTGGAACACAATTTCGATCCCGTTACGGCTCCTGTTGTGGCTGTACTTAACTTTTTTGCGCACCTTTATTCTCAGGGTAAGTCTTACCGGTCCATTAATTTGTTCCGGTCGGCTATCTCTGCAGCCCACGTTCCTGTTGCTGGTCTAGGCGTCGGTAAGGATCCCTCTGTGTGTCGCCTCCTCCGAGGGATCCGTATTTCTCGCCCCCCTTCGGCGCGCTATTCCGCCTTTTGGGATGTCTCGAGAGTTCTAGATTTCCTTGAGGCATGGCCGGATAATTCCTGCTTGTCTTTACGTCAGCTCTCTGCTAAGACCGCTCTGTTGTTGTGTCTGGTTTCCTTTCGTCGGGTTTCCGATGTCCGGGCTTTTGACGTGGACTCTTTTTCCTTTTCACCGGTAGGGGTTTCCGTCTCCGTTTCGCGTCGGACTAAGTCTAATTCGGTCTCTGTGTCGTACCCTTACTTCCCCGATAGACCTAGACTTTGCGTTGCTCAGTCTGTTAAGGCTTACCTTTGCGCGTCTCGGCCCTTCCGTAGCTCTTCCTCTGGTCCATTATTTATTTCCTATGTCCGTCCGTTTCGTCCTGTTTCTGCTCCGACTTTGGCCAGGTGGATTAGATGGATCCTTGGCCTGGCTGGAGTTGAGCCTTCGTTTGGGGCTCATTCGGTTCGGGGTGCGGCCGCCTCGGCGGCTTTGTCTCTCGGGAGTTCTCTGTCCGATGTCCTTTCGGCTGCAGATTGGTCCCGGGAGTCCACTTTTCGTACCTTTTATTTTCGCCCTCAGCCGCATGCTTCCTGCGCTCTGTTGCGGCGTTAAAATTGCAAAATATGAAGCCTCCTGTCTTGCTGTAAAATTGGGGATTAATCTAGCCTTGGTGCAGTATTAATCTAAATTTTATTAAAGACAGGAGGCGAGTATTTTCCCCCCCTTTCTATGCCCTCCCTATTTGTTTTGGGGGGAATGTCTCGAGTTGTCCCTGCTCCGCTGTGTTTTACGGTTTGGTTGGGGATGTCTATTTTGTGCCTGGTATTGTCACTTCGCTTTTATTTTCCAGGCCGTTCTGCTACTCTTTGAGTATTCCGGATCCAAGGTCCTGTTTCCCGGCGGGTTTCCTGTTGGTTCTGCGGTTTCTGTTCCTATCTCCGGCTGTTCGGTGGCTTGCCCTTCCTGTTCGGCGTCACCGCAAATAAAGAGGAGGAGTTTCTGGATGTTGGGACTGATATAGATTCATGTCTGTTTTGATTGGTTCTTTTTATGATGGTTGTTAACTCCTTTGCTGCTGGAGGTTATTCAGTAAAGAAGGTTATGCAAAATACTCGCCTCCTGTCTTTAATAAAATTTAGATTAATACTGCACCAAGGCTAGATTAATCCCCAATTGTTGTGATATACTACTACACTATTAGTGTGTTTTTTGTCTCATTTTTTACCGGTATACACGAGCGCCCCCCAGTGATCTTTTCGTATACTTCAAACACCTGGAGAGTGTTTTTTGTGGGCTGCAGCTGGGTATCCGGTTGACAATAGTGAGGAAAGTATTGTTATTCTCTTTTTCCTTCTTCTCCCGATTATCCCTTTTATCACTGGTTTTCATCACTTCCTTTTTCGGCATCTCTGTGTCCTAGCCATTGTCTGTCTCAAGTCAATTATATATCATTCCATGTCTACGTCCCCAACTAATGTAATTATTTATGTCTCATGTCATTCTGTCCTTCCCCCGGATATTGTGTTGCAGGATTTGATCCAATTACTTCCTTCCTGACATGGTAGTTAGACCGTGTGATATTTGTCTTGCCCCTTTTCTTAAAGCTCTGTATTTGGTTTAAATAAAGGAGTCCTGTTTACACCTCAACATGAGTGTTGCCTGATGCTTGGGGTGGGCTGCTATGATCCTTTATTGTCCTTTTCAGGACAATAGTCACGCTGTGTAGCTAAGCTTCGGATAGCCACAGTGCCAACTCAGCTCCGGTGCAGCAACGTCCTCCTTCTATCTACAACGCTGGTTCTGCCTGGCACAGAAGAGGTTAATTGTTGGTGTCCCGGCAGGGGGAAACAACATTTGGCGGGAGTACCCAGTCGGGGTGCAGGTCGGTCCCGTCACAGCTTGCATGGCCCTTTAACTCCTGACGGCGAACCTACCGATTTCCGCTCCTGTTATCTACGCAGCGTTGCAGAGGTTAACGGGAGCAGCAATCCGTAGGTTCGCCGTCAGGAGTTAAAGGGCCATAGGAACAACTCTATTGGCCGCCGGCAGGGCCCCTGCTCCAAGAGTTAAAGGTCTGTACGAGCGACTCTATTGGTCACCCACAAGGAGGTCCTCTGCCATTGGTCGACAAGCACTTTGCCGGCGACCAGTAGAGTTGCTCGTACAGACTTAAAATCCTGGTGCTGCAACTTGACCAATAGAGTCATTCATATGGACCCTTAACTCTTGGAGTGGGGAGACCATGGTCGTCAGGAATTAAAGGGCCATAAGAACGACTTTATTGGTTCTCACGGCCCTTTAACTCCTGATGGAGAACCTATGGATTTCCGCTACCGTTAACCCCTGCGATGCTGCGTAGATAAGATAGGCTAGATGGGAAAAGGACCAGGGAGATTAGTAAATGAAGACGAACACTATTTATACGTTTTGCCACCTCCATGAACAACAAAAACGCACTCTTCATGTTCGTTTTCATGTTCGCCCATATACAAATGTACAAGTCTACTGCTGTACAACCCCTCTCGTTTTCTAGGGTAGACAAGCTCGTGTAACAAGAATATAATTGAGTTGCCATGTGATATTATCAAGGACACGTAAAAATATCCCCCATATCCTTAAGATATAATGGTTGTTTAATGATATAATTTAAAACTCCTCTAGCCTAGTTAACTGAGGCTACAATTCGCATTAGTGTCGTTTTATATTCTTTGGTGGGGTCTTTGTTAATCTTGACATGAACCTCTCGCTTATTTAGCTGTCTTAAAGCCTCTTCAATATACACTCACTGGCCAGTTTATTAGGTACACCTGTTCAATTGCTTGTTAACACAAATAGCTTATCAAGCAACCACATGGCAACTCAATGCATTTAAGCATGTAGATGTGGTCAAGACTACTTGTTGAAGTTCAAACCGAGCATTAGAATGGGGAAGAAAGGGTATTTAAGTGACTTTGAATGTAGCATGGTTGTTGGTGCCAGACGGGCTGGTCTGAGTATTTCAGAAACGGCTGATCTACTGGGATTTTCACGCACAACCATCTCTAGGGTTTAAAGAGAATGGTCCGAAAATGAAAAAATATTCAGTGAGTGGCAGTTGTGTGGACGAAAATGCCATGTTGATGTTAGAGGTCAGAAGAGAAAGGGCAGACTGGTTCGAGAGGACAGAAAGGCAACAGTAACTCAAATAACCACTCGTTACAACCAATGTATGCAGAATACCATCTTTGAATGCAAAACACGTCGAACCTTGAAACAGATGGGCTATAACAGTAGAAGACCACACCGGGTGCCACTCCTGTCAGCTAAGAACAGGAAACCGAGGCTACAATTAGCACAGACTTGGACAATCGAAGACTGGAAGAATGTTGCTGTTACCTTTCGCCGGCGGGTCCGTCCAGGGAGCTCCTCTGCTGCAGTCCTCGGTGCTATGGAGGTGCACACACGTGCACGCTGTCATGGCGGCCAGGAATCCTTACCCAGCAACTGCATACGTCACGCTAGGGGGCGGGTCCTCCCGCTTTTTATCTGATTGGCTGATTATTGCCTGCAGCTGTCTGGCACCAAATTTAAACCCACTGCTCACTCTAATCTGAGCCCTTGTGTGGTACATATGTTATCACTGTCTCAGTGTGCTATATATCTGATATTCTGGTTTTCTGACTCCTGCTTTGTTCCTGACTACTCTTTGATCGCCGCCTGGATTGACTTCGGATTGCTTTTTGAACTTTGCCTGTTTGCTGCCTGCCTTGACCTTGGACCGTGACCTGTTTTTGCTATTTGAACTGTTCCGCTGCTGTCCCACTATTCCTCCTACAACTACTTGTCCGGATAGCTCACCACTCTGCATACGGGACCCGTCTCCTGTCGGATTGTTACAGTACACAAGGGCCATTTAATGGATCTCGCAGAAATGGATCAGCTGTTTCGGTCACAGGAGGCAAGAATGCAAGGACTGGACCATCGTATGGATCAATTGGCGCAAGCCCTGCAGACTCTCCTCACACGCACTGATCCAGTGTCAGGTACCGCTGCACCTCCTGTTAACCCACAAGTCACCACACCGCCCGCTGCGGCTATACCGTTACGCCTACCACCTCCACCCCGTTATGGAGGGGATCCCACCACCTGTAGAGGTTTCCTTAATCAATGTGCGATCCAGTTTGAGCTGATGCCTTCTATGTTCCCGTCTGACCGAGCCCGCATCGGCTATATTAGCCTGGGCTTCACCTCTTTGGCAAAAGAGTCACCTTTAATCAATAACTACCGTGACTTTGTGGCTACCATGCAAAGAATCTTCGACATGCCGGGCCGTGAGGCCACAGCTTCCGCATCGCTCATGTCCATCCAACAAGGCTCCCGTTCCTTATCGGACTACGCCATAGAATTCAGAACGATAGCAGCTGAACTTGGTTGGAACAACGAAGCCCTAGTGGCTGCATTCATGCATGGCCTATCTGATAAGTTAAAAGACGAATTAGCAGCCAGAGAAATGCCTGAGGACCTAGAGGATCTTATATTATTCATATCACGCATAGATCTCCGCCTCAGACAGCGACAATCACAAAAGGAGAAACAAAGGAAACCCCCTATACGGCTAGCTCCCCGATTCTCCAACTCCACGCCCCAGAGCCTAGATCCGGAGGAACCTATGCAATTGGGTGCTACCTCCTTAACTGAGCAAGAAAAGTCTCATCGTCGTAGTGAAGGCCTCTGTTTGTACTGCGGAGGTAGGGGACATTTCGCTAGGTATTGCCCGAACAAGCCGGGAAACGCCCGCACCTAGGTAGGATCAGGGGACCTACTCTGGGTGTTCTTTGTATCTCTCCTGAACACCAGATCAAACGCATGACGGTTCCTGCCTCGTTATGTTGGGAAAACACCAGGGTTAACGTAGAGGTACTCATCGATTCCGGTGCTGCCGGTAATTTCATCGATTCCAAGTTTGTCACCCGGTATTACATACCTCAGGTCAAGAAACATACACCATTGACATTGGAGGCAATTGATGGCAGACCTCTAAGCCCTTCCACAGTTACACATGAGACAGAGGCCGTTACCTTTCAAGTAGGAGCACTGCATCAAGAAGTCTTGAACTTCAACATAATCACATCTCCTTCCTGTCCTGTTGTGATCGGATTTCCTTGGCTCCAGAAACACAATCCGGTGATAGACTGGAGAACTGCTCAAATCGTGTCTTGGGGTGAGGACTGTAAAAATTGCTGTCTTTGTAAAATCACGCCCGTACACAGTGTCACTATGTCTCCTCTCTCCACCAGAATTCCAAAACCGTATCAGGCATTTGCGGATGTGTTCAGTAAGAAGGAAGCGGATCGCCTTCCACCCCATCGTCCCTACGACTGCCCGATCGACTTACTACCTGGAACCACACCTCCTAGGGGCAGGGTGTATCCTCTTTCGAAACCAGAGAATGAGGCCATGGAAGCCTACATCAAGGAGAATTTGGAGAAAGGCTTCATCAGAAGGTCCACCTCTCCGGCAGGAGCGGGATTCTTCTTTGTCAAAAAGAAAGAGGGGGATTTAAGACCATGTATTGATTACCGTGGTTTGAACCAGATAACAATAAAGAACAAGTATCCCATACCTCTGATTCCTGAATTATTTGACCGACTAAAGGGGGCTAAAATCTTCACAAAGCTCGATCTCAGAGGGGCCTATAACCTTGTACGGATACGTGAAGGACATGAGTGGAAGACCGCCTTCAATACCAGGTCAGGCCACTATGAATACCTGGTCATGCCATTTGGGCTCTGCAATGCCCCAGCGGTCTTCCAAGAATGATTGCCTCAGAGACTACCTCTCCCAATTCGTCTTAGTATATCTTGACGATATCCTGATATATTCACCTGATCTCCATACCCATCGCCGGCATACTACCCTCGCTCTTCAAAGATTAAGGGAGAATGGACTCTATGCTAAGCTTGAAAAATGTCTGTTTGAGGTTTCCAAAGTTGCATTTCTGGGCTACATCATCAGTCCGTCTGGTTTTGAAATGGATCCTA
>VKOC01031596.1:0-10862 GCA_009364415.1 Spea multiplicata
TGGACTCTGCACTGGGTGGCAGTCACATGGCTGCGGCTTGGGGATGATTCCGTTCATTACTTTCTTTTACACTTCCTTTTTAATTTGCTTACATTATTTTACCCAGACATATAAGCACAAATTTTCATTGGGTTATAATCCTCCATTTCCACTTCTTGAATCAAGCGAATACTTCAGATCATAGCGCCCTAAAGCCATGATGTAACCACCTGTTTCAAACTCCAGTATATGTGGCTTCAAGATCTTCTTACTGGAACCAATAACAACCCAAAACACTGGGTAAAAGAGGAGCCATCAGAAGAGGAAACATGATACTGTCTCTTAGCAGTAAGTAACAATAACCAATAATCCAAGAAAATATTCAACCAGCTCAAAAGATAAATACAGGTGCTGGTTGAAAGTCAAGGCCCAGAGCTCTGTGAGGACATATATCATGTATCATACCTGAGAACTTCTTAGCTCTAGCTACCCGGAGCCTTTCCTTGTTGGATGTAGTCCCTCTGATGTTGGTGGGCATCTCCACTTGCTTTTGGGGCATCCATGCTGAAGTCAGTGGGCGTTCCTGCTGACATTATGGTAAAAAAAAACACCACGATTTAACCCCTTCAATCCCCTATAGACGTACCAGGACATCCAAAAAACGCCATCCAAGAAACCCCTATGGACTTCCCGGTACGTCCAGCCCTTCACTGCATTGATATCCTGCCCTCGATATAAAAAACGATAATAAAAGAAATTCTTAAAAAAACCTTACATCCCATTGCCCTAGCATACCATCTAGCCAGTATAACCCTCCTGCCCCCGTTCACAACCCCCAAACCCGTTAAGCCATAGGCATAAAAATTATACAAAATTGTACACCTTATAGTATGCTCCCTGTTGGTGGGAAATTCTGGAAAATCTATATAAAATTAGGTATTTCCAAAATCAGGACACCTGAATTGATAAACTTGGAGGGGATTTTTCATCACTTTACCTAATTTTTGTGAGGATTCAGAGGGAAAATGTAAAAAATTAGTTTTTTTTCTAATGTTCGCTAGTTTTTACTAAATTTCTCATTCTAAATTTTCAGCTAATCATCCAACTATGGTATCAAACGAAAGCTCTATCTCTCCTTGAATAAACAATATATAGTTTACATGGGTACACTATTTCACGCGAAAAGAGAATAATCGCTAACGACATTCCCAAATGGCAAATATGGTCCGGGCTTCTGAGGTACCAAAACCTGGATTGAAGGGGTTAAAGAGCAAATGGGTGAAAAAGTGAGCAGGGAGTCAAGACCTCATTTCTGTGACCCATAAGATTCGAGAGAGTGAGAGAGAGAGAGTGAACAAGAGTAAATGAGAGGGTGAGTGACTGTGGGCCACTGAACAACAAATTTATTTGCAAATAAAAAATGCCCCCCAATTTTTAATAAAACAGAATTACTGAACTTCATTCCTCGCCTAAACATAAATGGCCAGAGAGAAATCCCAATTGATTCCAATTGGAGATGTCCACCATTATCTGTAGGGAGCAGGTTGTTGAGATTATTTAATTTGGTTTTTCCAGCTAATTAACAAAATAACCCAATATATAATTTTGTATTCCTAGATTTTCCAGAAGCTTTAATATATTTTGGGAGGCCGAAGAAAAATAATAATAATAATAATAATAAAAAAAAAAGCAATGCACATGAGAAAATGAATACAAATTTCTAAGTTTATTTGTGATCAAAAATATTAGAAGGCTCAATTTCTATAGTAATATAGATTTTTATTTGATGGTAAATTGAAAGTCTGCCCCATTTGAAATTAGAGAACAAAACAAAGACACCAAAAGCAGACCTCGATTACAATAACAAAACCATAATAGATAGATAGGATAGAAAAAAATGGACTAATACATTGGAACACTTTGTGGCTTTCTTTGAATTAAATTTAAGGTGGTCTTAAATTGGTTCAGCTAGTGTGAGAGTAAGTTGGAAAGGTAGAGGGAGTGATGGTAATAATGGAATTGTTGAAGAAAACAAAACCACACACTCACTGGCCACTTTATTAGGTACACCTGTTCAATTGCTTGTGAACACAAATAGCTAATCAGCCAATCACATGGCTGCAACTCGATGCATTTAGGCATGTAGACAAGGTCAAGACAAATTGCTGAAGTTCAAACTGAGCATCAAAATGGGGATTTCAGTGACTTTGAACATGACATGGTTGTTGGTGTCAGACGGGCTGGTCTGAGTATTTCAGAAACTGCTGATCTACCAAGATTTTCAGGCACAACCATCTCTTTGGTTTAAAGAGAATGGCCCGAAAAAGAGAAAATGCCCAGTGAGTGGCAGCTTTGTAACAGAAATGCCTTGTTGATGTCAGAGGTCAGAGGACAATAGGCAGACTTGTTTGAGATGACAGAAAGGCAGCAGTAACTCTTTACAACCAAGGTATGCAGAATACCATCTCTGAACGCACAACACATCGAACCTTGAAGCAGATGGGCTACAGCAGCAGAAGACCACACCGGGTGCCACTCCTGTCAGCTATGAACAGGAAACGGAGGCTACAATTCGCAAAGGCTCACCAAAATAGGACAATGGAAGACTGGAAGAATGTTGCCTGGTCTGATAAGTCTCGATTCCAGCTGCAGCATTCAGATGCCAGGGTCAGGCTTTGATGTAAACAACATGAAAGCATGGATCCATCCTGCCTTGTATCAACGGTTCAGGCTGGTGGTGGTGGTGTAATGGTGTGGGGGACATTTTCTTGGCACACTTTGGGCCCCTTAGTACCAACTGAGCATCAAGTAAATGTGGCAGCCTGCATAAGTATTGTTGTTGACCATATCCATCATTTTCTGATCACTACTTCCAGCAGGATGACGCACCATGTCCCAAAGCTCGTATAATCTTGGACATGACAACGAGTTCACTGAACTCTAATGGCCTCCACAGTCACCAGATCTCAATCCAATAGAGCACCTTTGGGATGTGGTGGAACGGGAGATTCTCTTCATGGATGTGCACCCGACAAACCTACAGCAACTACGTAATGCCATCATGTCCATATGGACCAAAATCCCGGAGGAATGTTTCCAGCACCTTGTAGGAAGTATGCCACAAAGAATGAAGGCGGTTCTGAAGGCAAAAAGGGGGTCCGATTAGCAAGGTGTCCCTAATAAAGTTTCAAGTAAATGTATATCTTTATTCAAATAAAGACCAATATTATCGGTTCTGATGGGAGGATTGTGTAAGTGGTTTTCAGTTACAACCAATTTGCATATGATCTGCATATTGTGTTTTACCTATGGTGTGATGCATGCTGGTCATAACTCACCACCAGCAAATTGTAAGGTTCTTGGAGGCTGGAGGTGATTGTTTCCGCCATACAGTTAGTTCCTGTTTTACCTTGATCAGTGTTATGCCTTATTATTGAGGTAAGCCTTGGTGCTGTCCTTATCTTGGGGTAAAGCACTGTAATACTTCTGTATACTTCAGTGCTGCTGAGGTTCCCAAGAGTGATGTTTACTGCTTTCTTTCACACTAGTCCTGCCTGATGGTTGAAGTTCTTGGAATCTGTGGTGGGTGTACCCAAACAGGACATCCAAACCACCACTGGGATTGCTCACCATGCGGTTAAAAAGTAGCAAAATGGAGTTTGAATGGCGTGTGCAGGAGGAATGGGCCCGACCCTATGGACCTGTATTGGCAGAAGATGAGCTGTTGTGGAGGGATCATATCTCTTGGCATCTCCGTTTGAAGTCTCTTCAATGGAAACAGGACTACAAGGGTAAGTGCCTCCCAACCAGCGAGGACATGTACTGGTTCCAGCTGGAGACATGAATGCCATTTCTGGGAAAGCAGTCCAGGGAGGAATGGGTGTTCGAGTTGGACGGGCTGGTCCAAATAGAGATGATGTGGGATGATTGATACAGGGTGTTACATGGTATACAGCCCAGGTGTGTTCATGGCTGGAGGGTACAAAGCCCACGCAGCGCTATGACTTTGGCAGCCAAGGAAGTACCACGAAGTGGCGGATTGAGTCCAACGTCTCAGAGAGTTGGACCTCCCTGCTGCTCACTGGGGGGTGATCTAGACTTTTTAGTTGCGCATGAATGGGAACTGGAGAAGCCATATAAAAAACTATTCAACCATGGTCAACAGAATGCACCAGTGACCATGGATTTCATGGATTTTATTGATTATTCATCCGAGGATGCTGACCCAAGAGGGGCAGATGGGACTTCGGTCTCCACCTCTGAATCACAGGGATACTGGCTAGCTAACCCAGATCCAATATCACAAACAAACAGCTCCAGAGACTTTGAATTTATTAGCTTTTTTGTCTGAGCATGTTAACCCCGGAGAGGTGCATAAGACGGTGGACTCCACACCTGGGTCTTTGGCATGCTGGGCACTCCGCTCATAACACTTGGCCCCAGCTAAAGCACTGGCAACAGGGCAGAGCACCACTGACCTCTGCCACACACCTGCAATGGCTACAGGGATCTAGGGAGATGCATCATCTCCCCAGCAACAGCTCACCAGTCCAGGAGTGGCAGAACCTGTCCTACCTCTCTATCAGCAGGCACAACACCAGAGAAAAGGTGATATTTCTTCCCAGCATTGGTTCTGATGGCAGGACTGTGTCGGTTGGTGTGGTTTTCTGTTATAACTGATTTGCACACCATCTGCATATTGCATTTTACATATTGTGTCATTTATGCTGGTCATAACTCACCGCTACTCTGTCGAAAGGCTCCTGGAGGCTGGTGGTTTCCTTGATAAAGGTGTTTCCTGTTTTAACTCAATATGAGCTTTGTCTTGTTGATGAGTTAAGACCAGCCACATGTCCATGCCAAAGTCTGTTAAGACTTGTCTGAATGCTTGGGTCTGTTGGCTTTCACCAAACAAGATTAGAATGAGCTGACTGCAGGGGCTCTTAGGAGCCTATTCAGCTTTGTTCTTTGACTAAGCCTTTTGGCTGGTTTCTTGTGGTGATATAGAACTGCTAGATCTGTTCAAACCCCCATTGCTGAAAATGCTTTCCAGGCTGCATCTTCCTGGTTGGGGTGGTTGAGCATTAGCAGGTTCTCAGGTTGGAAGGGCTGCTGCACACTGTTCTCTAGTCTGACTAGATAGAGCTGGGCCCTTCCACCTGCTTGGTGTAAAAATAGATGTGTAAAAAGAGATTTATATGTTAAAAAAAAAAGAATAAGTATAATTGCTTGTGTTGCCTTTATTATGGTGGCCAAGTACTGTGTTGCTATGCTTCTGTTTACCACAGTCCTGCCAAGCTTCCTAAAATGCTATCCCTATCCAACAGTTAAGAGAGTTTGTATTGAACAGGAATGCCAGGTAATCTCCTGAGAACTTGTGCTGTCGGAGACCCCATGTAGACTACTTACATTTTTAGCTTTATAAAAAAAGTAGTTAATGTAATATTAAAAAATGAATTAACCAACACTTTAAATTCCCCCTAAATTATCATATTATTCAGAAAGTGTCATTCTTAGAGTAGGATACATAAGTACTTTTCGCAGTACTGCTTTATTCCTCTAATTCCTAAAGATGGATATAATGGGATTAAACATTGGGGTCTTTACAATGTACAACAACGATTTGAACATATTTATGTTGATAGGATTGTCTACCATAATCAAAGTCCTATAATGGGTGGAATTAGTGGAAACTGCAGTACTTTCTCCTTCCCTCCACAGGAAGAATGTTAAAAAATTAAAATATTAAATGAAATAAAACTATAGGTAGTGATTATGGAGACAGTTGGTGCAAATATCATTGGTTGGATAGCAAAAAGTATATAAACAACGGTCATGAAAATAAATGGGGCAATTAATTGAGATCACATTTTCTTAGACCATCAAGATGAATGTATTAGAGAAATGGTCAATGTAATTAAGTCCATAAAATTCTAGTTGGGATGTCAGAACCAACACACTTGATTAAAGTAAAAACTAAACATCAAGGACGTGAAACCTGACAGACCATAGGAACCATAATGGTGATGTAATACAATGGATTGCAAATTGCCAAGTATCAGTCATATGACGAATTAGAAATCAGAGGAGAGGACAGACGGAAACCAGAGAGACTGGTTGGACATGTATTTAGAAATGACTGAGGAGATGTAATTAGGGGAACAGCTATGAAGAGCTGTGAAAGTAAGAGTCAAGATTTTGCTGAAACACAGAGATAGCTTTTTGACCGACAAAAGGGGATAAGTGTTAGTAAAGCAATGGGAGATGAAGATATGTCTGTCAGCTGCATTCATGGTGGATTGTAGAGGGACAAGACCTGTCATTAGATGGAGAACTTCATGTAGAACGTGAACAGACCGGTTTCTATGGATGTAACCAGATATTTAGAGTATCATCTCCTTGTGTTTACACAATATTTAAGTGTCAGTATTACACTTTATACATTGGTTTTTATTATTAGTATTCATGATCTCCTCAATCATACCCATCTTTTTCCTCTATAATCCACCATGAATGCTGCCAGACTTATCTTCCCCATTTATCTCTTTACCAATACCTCTTCATATGAAAACCCTGACTTCCAAAGCTTTTCATATCGGATCCCCTACTTACATCTCCCCACTCATCTCTAAATACACCCCTACCTGGCCTCTCCGCTCATCCAATGATTACCATTTATCCTCTCCTCTGATTTCCATATTATCCTCTGTAAAGCCCTGATATTATATGAATAAAAACAAATATAGAAACTCTTATCATAATAATTAAATAATGCAAATTAATAGAGAGTCTGATTCAAATTCCTTATTTCATGCTTAGTATATATTTAGTTTAGGAGCAAATTGCAAGGCAAGAAACCAACCAAAAAAAATTAAACGAAAGAATAAATAAATTAGGGGAAAAAAGCTCAAAAAAATCTAAATAATGTCCCCACTTCATCAAATGAGTCCAAACAACTGATAATACATCACAGGACATCTAATAAATCCAAAGAATTGAGAATATCCAGATCTGATGGCGGGCCAAAACTATTCTCTAAGGAGTGAATAAGCAACTCTCTACTCTAACGTCTCATTTAAGATATCAGCTATGGTGAGAGACGCATTCCTTCTATATCATGGTTCTTATATGAAAAGGCATGGATGTGATTATCTATAAATTGCATTCCTCTCACCCATTTTGAATGTCTCTGTGAGTTTGTTAGGTGATCCGTGATAGCAAGGTTGTAGAGTTAAGGCTACCTGTGGAATGTGTCTGTATGCAGGATCACTAATTTGTCGGCTTTATTCTTAACCATTTTGGTTATTTAAAATAACCTTGTGCAGAAGTATTTTAATATCTTGGTTCCTAAGACTATAGATAATTGGGTTAAAAAATGGGCATAGTGCTGTATAGAGAAGAGATAAGACTTTATTCATATTAAATGACCATCCTTTGGAAGGAGCCAAATAAACTATTATTAGCGTCCCATAGTAGGCAGATACTACAATCAGATGAGAGCTGCAGGTGGAGAAGGCTTTCTGTTTCCCGATGTTGGAGGTGATTCCAAGTATGGCGATAAAAATGGAAACGTATGTATAAATAATAAAGAAGATATGGGCAGCTACTAATGGTATGGCTGAGACTAAGTCTACAAGCTCAACCACAGTGTGTTTTGTACAAGCCAACTCTAGAAGAGGAGCAAAATCGCAGAAATAATGGTCAATGACGTGACCACAGAAAGGTAAAACTGAAACCAGTGGTGCAACAATAAATGTCGGTATACATCCAAAAAGCCAAGACAAAATAATAAGTTGGAAACAGAACCTAAAACTCATGATGGACGTGTAATGCAAAGGGCGGCAAATGGCCAAATACCGGTCATAGGACATCATGGAGAGAAGGAAGCACTCTGTGCCTACTGAAACACATATAATGTAAAACTGAGAGATGCAGCCAGTTAATGATATTCTGCTTCCTCCGTTAATTATAACATGGAGCATGTTGGGGGTTATATTTGTGGTCAGAAGGATATCGCACACCGATAACTGACTGAGGAAGAAATACATGGGACATTTCAGCCTCTGAAACTTTGCCACCAACACAATAATCAGCAGGTTCCCGGCTAACGTCAAGATGTAGATCACAAGGAACAGAACAAATAGAACAGAGTTCCCAACCTTAGAATTCTGAAACCCCAACAGAAGAATCACTTTTGTCTTGTTCAAGTTGAACATATTTAAGATCAAAAAAAGGGTTTTCTTCCCACTACTTCCTAGCACTTTTTCATTTTTTCTTTTATTTATGAAGCTTTTCTCCCCACTCAGAACACAAGAGTCGTGCTGCAGTTGTCTTACACAAAGATGTTTTATGTGGCGATGACACAGATGCTACAAGCGACGGTGCTTCAGAATCCAGACCTCAGTGGTATTAGAGATGTCCTGTTGCACGAACAGCACTAAAAAAAATTATCATAAACAAAATTTTTTAAAAAGTTAATACTCAACCCAGGCTTATATACAGTAAAATATTTTAAATATAGTACGATACTGAAATAGTGATAATTTTCTAAACACACATTTTATTATAGCATGACATTTTCTTCCTTACATCTATGGAATGAATTACCCATCTATGATATACCACTTGGTGATGATGTTGTTTTGAAGAAACTGGAAGCATTTTAAAGCATTTTTTTTTACAGAGGGGGCAGCTTAGATAACGCTAATGAAATAACAATACATGGCTATATAGGGGAAGACGGTTGAAGAGTAATTGAGTCTGCATATTCCATGAATTCACATAAAGAGTGAGCTTACCTGTCTGCTCCGTTGTGTTCTAGCATCGGATAGGTAGATTAGGCGAGGAACATCTCATAAAATATTTATGGCTAAACAAGAAATGATGCTCAGGTAAGACCCACAAATGTCCTGTAGCTGAGCTATAGTGTCAGCAATTGTCAATGGCTGCTTTGGGGCTCTTTATACTGTGAAGAAAACATGACATCATGTCTGTATAATAGCATTGGGGATCGGAATTGCACAGAGAATTTCAAGCTAGGAATCTCAGTACACCAACAATGATCTCTTTGTGATAATGATCACACATCTCTCTTAAGTCTTAACTATTTTTACACTGAAGTTTCTGAAGTTTATTTCGAAAGAAAGCTATACGGCAAAAAGAGAGGATATTTATTGAAATTCTATGTCTGCTGCCATTGTTTGTTTAAATATAAAAGGTACAGAAAGATTTAAGGGACAATGGCTTTAATGCTACTGATAAAACCTGACTCCCCTCTGTCTGCTACAGTCTCTTTTTAGGTGCCATCACAGGCAAGGAGAGGAGCATGCGGGATACTGAGACAGAGTCTGATAGATGCCAGAATACTGATGTAGTAGAAGTCTGACCAGCTAAGGTCGCACACGGAAGGGAACCAGAAGATAGTATAGAGGGTTAACCAGAAGGAATAATCAAAGTCTAGGCCAGAAGTCAAGAAACAGACAATCCCAACAATCACCAACAACCGAGGTAGCAAAAGGCCAAATCATGCTTGTATTTTGAGTGCAAGGCCAGAGGATACACAATGCCGACAAACATAGGAACAGTTGGGGCCAGAAGATAATGCTCCAGCAAAGGGCAAAGTAGGACACAATGCTTCTTCCAAATACTGGAGGTGTGCGATCTCCTTCTGACCACCAATATATCCCCCAACATGTAAGAAGTGGCGGAAAAGCCTTTTCGTTTGGAATGAACCAGACAAAGGTGGTGGAGATTCTGCTGTTGGGTTTTCCAAAGATTCCAAAGAGTTTAACCTATTTTCTGTTTGTTCTGTTCCTTGTGCTCTACATCCTCACATTACTCGGAAACCAGCTGATTATTATATTGGTGGCAAAGTTTCAAAGTCTGAAATCTCCCATGTATTTCTTCCTCACTCAGTTATCTGTGTACGATATCCTTCTGACCACCAATATAGTCCCAAACCTGCTCCATGTTATAAGTAACGGAGGAAGCAGAATATCTTTAACTGGCTGCATCTCTCAGTTTTACTTTTTATGTGTTTCAGTAGGCACAGAGTGCTTCGTTCTCACAATGATGTCCTATGACCGGTATTTGGCCATTTGCCGCCCTTTGCATTACACGTCCATCATCTAGTCTGCTCAGTTATCCTAATGTAAGAATTAGATCTTAATCAATCTTAGGGCTAGTCTGAGATTCAGGACAGCTTTATGCCTATCCTATGCATGTTTAAAGTCCCTTACTGTGTTAACATCTAGCAATTCTGATGGGAGACTGCTCCACTTAACTATGACCCTCTCAGTAATGCTTCCTTCCTTTAGAGCTAAGCCTCTGGCTGTCTACTTTAAGATTATTTCTCTCTCTTTTTGTACTTCTATCTTCTATTTTTATTCTTCCTTCTCCTTTCTTCATCTGCATCTCCGTGGACATGAACTGCCGGAAAACTTTGGTTAAAATGGCATGGGTTGGAGCTCTACCATTTTGCCCTAAGGTTACCCTGTGTGAACTTTGTTCAAAATGGCGGAGCCTCTGGATACATCCTCTCTCCCGAAAGGAGGATCAAGGAGAGGGGACATCCCCGGAAGCCCCATCATTTTGACTGAAGCTCACCAGAATGTTTCATATGGATGTTGTCAAGATAAACAATGTAAGCTCAACAGATTTTGTTTAGTGTTAGCTGAACGATATCCCTAAAATGACTACAATGACCCTTCTCTGGTGTTCCTTATAGCCTTGTAAATGCATGTTACACACTAGAAGTAATTCTGACGATGTTTGAGGCATGCACTGTTATGAAGATTCAAGATAAATATCGGTACGCCCAATCTGCATTCGTTTCCTCCTAACAAATTCTTGGTACGGTGTTCCTTCAGGTTATAGGGCTGTCT
>VKOC01031598.1:0-30802 GCA_009364415.1 Spea multiplicata
ATATAGTGATAGGTGTTATGCTGTACCACGGTCAATGTCTGCCTCAGTATATAATGATATCGGTAATGCTGTACCACCTTCAGTGTCTGCGCCGGTATATAACGGTAGAAGCTATGCAGTTTTAAAGTGTATGTGGGGAGGGGGGGTGCCACATACAGGATCCGCCCCACATACAGGATCCACCCCAGGTGCCAAATACTCTAGGTACGCCCCTGCACATAACCTTTGAGGATGAAATATTCACTTGCTGCCTAATACATCCCACCCACTGACAGGTGCCATGATAAAAAGATTATCAATGTTATTTACTTCACCTGTTAGTGGTCATAATAATTATGGCTGGTTTATATATATATATATATATATATATGTACACATTACATTTATATATATATTACAATATATTTATTGTGATACCTATACAATAAACGACATAACAGTACAGTTTTTCTGCATTCACTAAAAACAAGTGGGGGCTCTGAAGTGCTACCACATACAATACATTGTTGGCTACTGCCTTACTTATCACAAACAATTAAAGGGTTAAAGGGACCATGCTACCTGAATTCTACCAAACACTGCTGAGAAAAAAAAAGAGAAAAAAAAGAGAAAAAAATAAACACTGCTTAACTACCAAATAAAAAAAGAACATTCAGATATTTTGTGCTCTGTTGGTTATCATATGTTTTCGTATGCCCCCGGCACTGCCGTTGTAAGAACGTAGAATGTGTCGGCAGATAAGAACCATTCTGCCCATCCAGTCTGCCCAATGATATATATACCTCTGCTGGGAGATACACTCAGTCAGCAAGTTTCAGGTGAACCAGTGCTGCTGTTGTCCTGAAATTCACTTAAGCAAATACCAGTGTCCATCCAAGCTGCTTGCTTGTTTAATGAGATTAGTCTGCTCTAAACCTCTGCAGATCCATTCCTTCACGGGGCATGCACTTGTCCGGGTAAACCCACGCTCACAGTGCCAAAAGCCTTGGAAGCTGGCTGGAGATACTCCACACAATAAGTTGCTTACAAGTTGCTTATTAATCAGCTTTTCTAAATAAATACATTAATGCTTTGAATGTAAGCTTTTCAAAATAGGGATTATTTTGTCACACCCCTACTGAGGTCTCTGCATCATTCGGTAATGATGTATGTAGAAGGTCAATTGCAACAGTACATCAAAAAGAGAGATCCCATGGAAAACAAATGTGTGTGCATGTATGTAATAATGCAGGTTAGCATTAAAGAAAGGTAGCGTTTATTTTACCGTGTTCCAATAACACTTCCAAGAAATTTGTCTTTTCCTGGTCAGATACCACACTGAGCTAACTGTTTAAATCAAACTAATGAGTCCTTTTTATCAAATAAAGTAAATTCCGTGACTGAGCCATGAAGGCAGAATGATATTGGGTCAGTATGTTAGTGTGGCTGATAAGGCTAACATAACATTTCTGGGTCACATCGACACAACAAATATGCCATATGACACAAAAGCTCTGATCCGCGTCCCAGATTTGCTGTTCAACTTGCGGGAACTGAACAGAATCACAGGATTGTTTCACTGCAAAGCAAGCACCAAGTGGGTGAGGAACATAATGGGTAGAGCAGTGATGATTTGGTAGATGTCCCGGCTTAAGAAATGGAATTGCTGGCAAGTTTTCTCAAATATTGATACTACCATCCCGTTACTGAAGCATGTTCAGCATTGTATTCTGCATGCATGTAGTTATTTAAGGTTTTTTAAAAGGCTTCCTTCTGTCACAATCAAGTTGATAATTCAACTCAGGATGTAGCTTATACGATTTTTAGTGGTCGTCATCTCCAGTGCTAGCTTGGCAAGCATCTCAATATGAGCAAAGTCCTGCCACCGACAGGGGTGCTGCAGCTTTGGAGTTGCATCGTCTACTAGCGTTAAATAATTTATCTTTCCTTATCGTTCAGGTTTAATGAACATTTACAAAATTCTTTAATATTCATTCTTTGTTTAAAAGACTGCCTAGGACACTGGACTGCTCCTTTAATGAACAGTGTGATGGACAGGTTGGACAATATGTGGGGCTGTCCCAAATTTAGCTACCTATAGGCTACAACACGTTTCTCTGTTTTTAGAAGGAAAAATATTCCTGTCCGTTTATCTAAGGTAATGCAACTTGAGTTGTGGGTGAGCAACTTACACAACCTACATAAGTAAAGTTTGATGGTTTTCAACAGTCAGTTCTTTGAAGTGAAATAATTAGTAGACATGGATTGATAAAGGGACCTTTCAGAAGACAGGATCAAAGTCCCCAAATAATCCACAAACACAACAAAGCAATTTAGCCGATATAGTCTTCATTGGCTTTATGCCGATTCCATGCATGTACATATCCACTCAGCAGACCCTCTACCACTTCCACTGCCAGGTGATTTCACTTATTCGCCCCATTCATCGAAGAAATACATTCTAACGTTAAACTTGTACTTTAAATTATAGTACTGAAGGTTTAAGTTTAGACCATGGCCTTCAGTACCATAATTTAAAGTAAAAGATTAACGTAAGAATGTATTTCTTTGATGAATGGGGATAAGTGAAATCAAGAGAGTTGAAATGTTTCTATTTCATCTGGTCTATAGTCTTTCCTCCAGGGTACTGCTCACTGATTAAGGCTGTGTAATCTGGTGAAAAATAAGAAAGAAGCGACCCCATTATTTATGTTCCATGCTCTGTTATGTGTTATAAGTTCATCCGGAGAAATAATGGGTTAAATATGTCTTATGAAAAGCAGAGGAACATATTGTCTCCGTTCGTGAAGCGATTTACCCAACCAAGTATAGCTAAACGCAGACACAGAGTTGTTTCTCTAGCAGAACATAATACACAATGCTGAGCACTGTTTTCTTTTTCCCATAAAGTTGTGCTTTATAAACCTTTATGGACAGAACTTAGGCAGCGGTACAAGATTTTGGAAATGTAATCCTTTTGCCCCCCCCCCTTTTTTTTTTAAACAAACCCTTTTGTGGCTCCGGATAATCCCATTAGGAAATGAGATTTGAATACGTCTATATTGTGTTGAGTTATTGATATTCCAAAAACAGACTCATGAGAAAAAGTCAAGGGCTCAGATATTCTACAAAGTCATTACGGAAGAGAGAAATGTGGAACCAGTACACGGCAGCCAACTCATGTCTTTGCTTTATTAGCTAGAACCTAAACCTTATTACTTCCTTAGCTCTGGCACAAGGGAGATGAAATCCAAAGCTTCTTACATATATATTTTCCTATTAAATACCATTACTTGATTAAGTCACATCTAGAAAACACAGGAGAGGAGCTTGTAAAAAAGAAAGTTTGATTAAAGTTTATTGGAACCTGCCTTATAATAAATGTGTTAATTAAAAGCGATAACCCAAGTTTCATATATCAATGTATTATGTAACGCAAACAACTCCCTTTATAAAATATTCTTATTGAGAAGTAAGACAAATTACTTAACTGTTTAATTGCTGATGACATAGATTGCTTTGCCATATGTGCCAGCTTGCAAATAATTGAAACTTAATTTTCTGTTTACAGTTCATGCATGGCCAGCAGTTCAGGTCACGGATCCACCTTGGGACAGATCATAGTATTTGAACGGACATTAGGTAAATATTGTATATACATCATAGTCCTGGATAGGATTACTTCTTATTATCCTCGAATCCCTACTTCATGGGTGTTTTGCATTTCTTTCTTTTAAAATATTTTTTTAAATGTTATAATGTAAATTATTCCTAACCTTTTTTTTTGTAATTAAAGACCATTTCAACACACATATTAATTATATTTATATCTCCTTAGTTCTTCATGCATGTAGTAAGGTATACAATGAATGTACTGATAATGTGTGTTCTAAAAAAGAAAACATATGTCCCTCTTCCAAGATTTTATATAGACACATGTATCCCACATTTTAAGCGACACTGAAGACTGTGATCTGTCTCCCAAATTGTAAATAAAACAGTCCACTTCTAGTTTTGTACATGTGTGTGACAAGTACAAGGTCACAATAAGGTTTACAAGCGCAGCCGCCAAAATACACACCTCATTACCGCTAAGGCCAAACTACTGTGTTGTGAGAACACAACCCTATAAAATATCTATTGTTACAGTTGACTATCCAAATAGTAGATTTGGATAAAGAGACTAGAAGAAGAAATGCTAGGCGTATTTTGTAAATAGTCCTAATTAATAGATTTCCAATAAATTCAGAATATTAATCAACAGACCACAAATAACATTTATTAATCTAATGACCTATACATGCCAAGTGGTAGAATACTACAGTGAGATAAAAATCAGTACTCTAGTGCTACCGAAAACCTTTAGCTTACGGCTCTGTGACTGTAAACAGGGCTTATTTATATTGTTTTAAAGGACGCAGTTTAAAGGAATACGCAATAACCGTAAATACTTAAATGCTAAAATCATGATTATTATAGGTAAATCTATAAAAAGAGGGCTCATGTTACTGCTGTACATAGCCGAGTCCCATTTCATGCAAGTCCCATTGGCCTTGATTCAATGGATCTGGCTCAATCTAGGCATAGAAAATACAGACCTGTCGATCCAGTATGTATGGAGTAATTCAGTGCCCCTGACTAAAAACCTATGAACAATATTTCCTAGCCTAAGCGCACATAAGAAGGAAGAGACCTTATCACCTAATCACACCACAATATGCGCAGTGAGAATGGTAAAAACACTTAAGCACTAATTAGATTAAAGGAAAAAAAATGTTGGAACCATGCACCGATGGTCACAGTAAGTGCTGATTACACCAGAAGTATTGGAGGAGAATGTTGCAAAGTAAATTACATATAATACACCTTTCCACATATTACAAACACTGCATCCATAAACATTAACAATCTTTTATTTGAGCAATGTGATGGTGTTAAATAGGAGTGATAAGTATGTGCATATGGGTAGTGGTGCTTTTGACATTCATGATGGGACTTGTGAGGTTTGAGCACATATGTAAGGTGTAAGTAGGGGCAGGAGTAGCTTTATGATATCTTATGGTACACAACATGTGTCAGTATTGGAAAAATTAACTATCCTTGTGTTAATTGGTTCTTGAACAGTGTCTACATTTAGTTAAGTCAGGTCTAGTGGAGGTTAGACAAAGGATTCGGTGTTCTAAAATGTCTGAACAAAAATGTATCCATTTTTAGTGCTCGTACACGCTGTGCACCTCGCTGAATCACTTTAAGAGAAGAGTTTTCTGTGTTTCACCGTAACATTTTCTGTTCTATGAGGTTTAGTCAAGCTGTTGAGTTGCTTGCTCTGTTTTTTTCTTATACTGTTAAGGCCAATTAATGTTTAGTCAGGTCATTGAATTGACACCCTTATCTCTAGCATCTTCCGTCAGGTGCATTAACAAGAATCAACAGTTTCCTTATCTCCAGCGCTCAGGTGAGTAATTGACCATACCATAGCCTTTATTATGCTTATTGGTTTCTGGTTTTGACTAAGGCTTTGATTTTCACTTTGGACATCATTCTGCTGAACCCCTTGACTTAAGATTCTTATATTAATACACAGGTAAAGGCCACAGGTGTCCTTTAGACAATGGTTAAGGCCTAATAAAACCCTATATCACACTCACCTGAAACCAAGGGTTCAACCTCAAGTGAAAAGTGAGTCTCTTTTCTGGACGTTAATAATTCCTAAATAGTCTATATCATATCATACAATGATGTCAATTTGAAATAATAACATTTTTAAATCAGAAAGTGCCATTGCATACCTATACCTTTTAAAGCAAATCTCACAAGACTACATGTCATTCCCTGATACCAATACCCTTGTATGCTGAGTTTGACACTAGAATAGTGATCTACAAAAGTGGTCATCTGTTCACAGAGGACATTCAAAAGCCCAAGTTGATATGTTACATCTTACATGCCGCTTGATTTAACAGGTGATCTCAATCCATTTTTTTCTTAAACCCTATCAATAAAGTTAGTTAAACCCTAAACCATAATACTGTGACTTAATAGCTAAAAGGTACTTACAATTATCTGCTCTCTTCACATTGACCATAAAGTCATATCATATGGTGCTATTCAACATAAGCCATGTCTTCCCCAATATACAAACTCAATTAGACAATGCCCAATTAGACACCTTAGCTAATATGCAATGGCTACAGGGAGGAGGTAAGGGGCTATGACATGCCCAGTGGTTCCTGTAGGATGAAGAATTTGGTTCATAACATAAATATATGATGTGAAGTTAATGAAACTACATTAGACTTTTCAGCCATTCTTTTTGTTTTAATTGGGTTGCAGTAGAAACATTGCTTTGTTTGCATTAGCTTGCTTTTGCTTTAATCTACCAAAATTCAAACTCAACTTAAGTCACTGTGGAGTTCAGTTACTTCACTTGGCTTCTTCTTCATAGACATCCCCGGGCACTGGACATTTAGGGGACTTATTCTATCTGTGTCATAGCAGATCCTTTGTTCACTTGTCTGGCTTCACATGAAAGCTTATTGAGTTTGTGAAATTACAAAATGATTATCCACTGCTGGGTACAATAAATTATCCCTCTGTATTATGTATATACAAGTTAACATTTGCTCACCACGCTGCTTCTTATGAATTGCCTACAGTAACTGACTTTACAACAATAACTCTGCAATATAATTATGTAGCATTATCTACGCTTATGCGCATGATTATAATTAACATCTGAAATCTGATACAGAGTTTCCATGAGCCTGTGTCCTCCTACCATGCCTTGTCACCAAGGTACCTTCCTATTACACAGCATCACTGGCTCAAGGAAAAAGCGAAACACACAAGTGCCCACACAATGCCTCTCTACACATGTCCGATTGTTCTGCGGGTAATAGACAAGATAATTACATCCTGCCAATGTGTTTAGAAAAAGCAGGAGATCAAAAGAATGACAGAGAGAGGAAAATGGTGCTGGTGAAAATCAGAATACTCTGCCTTCTAACTCCCTCCACTAATTTTAACAATAGTAAAGTCAGTGGGATATAGCCAAGGTAGCCAATGGCACCTTTGTTGCTTTATAATACCCTTACGGGAATTTACATTTTTCACTTACGAGCTTTTCTCGGTCTGTCGTATATGAAATGATGTAATGTATTCAGGTAATGGAAAAAACAAACACACAAAATGTAACATATAATATAAAGCAATATCTGATAATGGGGACACTAAAAAAAGTGCCACATTTGCATAACAAATGGTTTGTACTGGTCATAATAGTAATAGCCAAAACAAAAAATGAATTCCCTTAGCCTCCCCAGTTCCCTTTTTTATATTCTAAAAAGATGGTTTCTTTAGAATGCCAATGTGTTACATCACGCAGCACATGTAGATATCAGAATATAATCAATATATCTATATTATAAAATGACATTATCTCTCTTTCATACTCAATGATTGTCATCGGTGCTTCAAATATAGCACTTATGTTTAATCACCTTGGCATCTAGTTAATTGAGGACATGATATTATGACGTGGCATACACATATGGCCTTGTCCCACAGAGCCATGCCAAAGAAGTCGCAGCTGAGATGAATGCCCGGGGATCTGCAAACACACTAATTAGGGTGTGAGATAATCGGAAATCGCTTCTGTTTTACATAAACAACTGCAGTGTCCACAGAAATAATCTGCTAAATTATCTCACAGTATGAGAAACAATCCTGAAGTCACTTTCAATAGCGACATTGATAAAAACGGTAATATTACAGATAGACTGGTATGTACCTGGGACCTCTGAAACCTCTCCGTCCTTGGCTTTTCCATATCTAATCTGATCTCATGCCTTTACTTATCCCCTAAACTCTGCTTATGAAGGCATCTCATTTCCACTGTTTACCTTCAGGCTCTCATTGCAATGCTTGTGTATCTATGTATCTGTGTATCTGTTAATGCGACAAAAGGGGATTACTACCTGGTTAATGTAACTCTACTGCTGAAAACCCAACGGGAGTCATTTTGGGACATGATGAAACAATGATTCACTAAATGACTTCAATTTATAGAAGTCAATGAATGGAAGCAACCCATTGCATACGTTGGTGTTATAATACAATAAATAAAATGTAATTACAATAATAATAACTGCTTTACTGGGTTGCTTGGTCAGGTTGTTCTTTCTCTGGACACTCTGGGCTCTCTCGGTTCCTGCTCACATGGCTAGACCTGTCCCCACATGAAGTCACTCCCCCAGAGAAGAGATAGAGAGCTCCAGGTAGCCTAACCTGTGAAGTTCCCATTTGTAATAATAACATTTTGTAGAATACACCCCCCCGCACACAATTTATTAGGTGGATGAATTTTCCGGTGAATGCAGCCAAACATCTAGGATTAAACTGCCCAGACTCAGACAGTCCATACCCTGTGCACTTAATGCCTATGGGCCTAATACAACATCATTTTAATTCCTTGAATAATAGTGTCCCTGCACTGTTCCATGCCAGTGTTATAAAGGTCTGCGAGGTTGACGTAAGGAAAGTAGGAGCAACAGTGATTATTTAATGTCTAGTATTATAAACTCTATATAGTAAAACACATAGTCTTGTTTTCATTCGTTTTGTTCCCCACAAAAGATAGATCAGTCTATGATAAAAACATTAATGGGGATGGTGCAGGATATTTAAACAAACCTCACAACTATTTCATTTTCCTGCGTTATAGTTCATTTAACGAGCACAAATCATCAGTGTATAATGTATTGCGTAATATCGTTTCAGCTTATTATTTGTACATATGATATTGTTTTTTTTTTTTTTTTTATTGGAGCCTAAGATCTGGTCCAACCTTTGAAGTTTCTTTGCCATTCACTGAAGAAAGATCATCTTGCACTTGAGTTAATGAATTCTTGCGAGACCTAGACTTAACATGCCGCTCTCAACCATTAAAGTCTCTGACATGGAATGCAGACGCTGCAGCTGAAAATCCCAATTTGAAGAAAAGCTTCCAAGGAAAAATGTGTCTTACTTTTAAACTGATATTTTATTTATAGATGCAATATAGAAAAGTCAGACGGGAATAATTACACCGAGTCTAGTTTTTCTTAGCCTGTGCTCCATTACATATGCAAACCAGACATAGCGCATTACATATCTTGGTGTAATACTAATCTTCAACCTTCAACAACTGATGTGGTAGGACATCTCCCATGATGCCTAGTGATATATACTCCCGATATGATCAAACTTATTTTTGGACTTCCCCGGATCATGCCAGAGTTGGTTTAACCCTTTGAGTGCCGGGGGTTGGGACACATTCATTTCTCTCCATTGCACTGTAGAGTTGCCAAATGATGTTTGCAGATGACTTCACTAAAGAAGCATAGTTTTTATGTATAATCCCATTTAGTACAACTATATAAATTTCACACAAGTAATAAAGGAAAACACATATACATCAGAAGTATGTATTATAATACTCAACCAGAATTTATTATTTAAGGTTATTCAAAACTAAGATTTCTGTGACACCCGCCATCCAGTTGTATACTTGGAGGGTAAATAAGCTATTCTTTCTATGGTTTGTTAATTCAAAAACGCTTGCATTTAGGATTATAGGCTAAAGTGGCTTTACTGTGTGTGGCCACAACCGGTTATTTGGCCAACAGCTTCCTCTTCTAACCATATCTAAACATATAATGAGTGTAAGGTTTCTTTTAATTATTATTTTGGTCCATGTTGAAAAGAATCATCACTGCAAATTGTACCTCACAAGCTTCTGTAAACGATATAATGCCAATCTTGGTGCAAACATAAAATGTAATATGCTAAGCCACCATGAAATGGCCACCCATTCCAAATGAAGCCCTTCGGTGATATGCGTTAGCACAAAGAACAGTTGTTGAGTAACACCACAGTGTCTTGAAACTTATTTCAACACAAAGTAGTATTTTCCTAGAATCTTTAGAAATAAACTTACACAATTAACTTTGTAAAGAACAATATGTGTTCAAATACAAAAACATGATGGATATTTAAGAGAAAATAAAGAATTAAGGCAAGTCAAAAAGTAATTTCTTTTACCCAAACCGTACATTTTAGTCCAGTAAACTAACATAAAAGTGTTAAAAGCACAAGCTATAGTTAGGTTTAAGAAAATAATTTTTGATAAATAAATATTTTCTGATATAATAGATAATATTTTAGGCTTTCTTTCTCATCATTAAGAAAACCCCTAATTCACTTTCTTATATTCTTCTATTCAGGAATACATACAAACAGAAAGTGAGCAGTACAGAATAAAAGAAATATCTCTACTGTTTCAGATATGGGGTTTATGTTTCCCATCGGGATCCTATCCCTTTGATATGAGGAATGGCTGATCCAAAGCAGGTGGAAAATCAAAAGGCACGGGACACTTGAGATTGCACAAAGGCCCTTTCATTATCATAGGAGAGGAGGAATAGTCTGGAGGAGGAGTGATCTGGATGCCCGTTATTGTAGCACCTGTTAGACCTAAGTTGATAAAGAATACGGTTAAACCTTTTAATTCCTCCACTTTTTAATGCAGGATTGCTTCAGCAAAAGTGTGAACTCTGACCATTCTTTCACCCAAAAGGAAAAAACACTGTTCAAATGTAAAAATGTTTACCAAACGCAGAAAAAAATTACTTGTTTCTTTTACATTGTCAGAAAAAGTGGTACTTTCTGTAATTGGTTTCTGTAATTTTAAAAAAAAGAAGATGATTGTTATGCTGTATAAATGTTGAAATATAACCGTTACATGCCTATATGCACATTATGTTGCTGGTTAGGATCACCTTTGGTCACCAATTATGGGGGGCGGTAGACTTGATTCATTGTACTATTACATCAACATATAGTGTGGTAGATGTGTGGTAATATGGGGGGGGTGATATGCATGGGGTAGGAATATGGCTATCGTGAATATATGATAAGAACCAGGACCAAATAAGGTTGGAATAATGGACAGGCTAGGTGAACCAAGTGTTTTTGCCAGATTCTATGTGTCTTCTGTATGTCTGTAACTCATTAACACATCCAGAAGACAGTCCAAGAACATTATGTATATTATGTAGCTGTGTCATCTATGGATTAAGGTTTTATTAATGCCATTATTAGATTGTGTAAAAATAAAAACACGGCACATATGACATTTAACAACTGGGTGCTACTTTAAGTTCCTTTTACTATTACATGTCGAGCAACATGCTCGTTATTATTTTCTGCATGAGCTATTACTCAGCCGTGTGTGCGTTAACCCGCTGTAGCATATGTTCATCTCCTCGAAGCAAACGGTCTGTGAAAGCTCATTATTAAGGTTAAAAATGTAGGCCATGGACACCAAAAGAAAGACTTGATGCTTTTAAGACTTATGATAGGATTACAAGAGACAAGTAACAAGTTAATTACTAATTTGCATGACGCAGGCTGGCGTAGGGTTAACAAACAATGTGCCGCATGGTTAGCTGGACTTTAAAAGAAAAATGAGACTTGGCTATACTTGTAGCCTGACAAAAGCTGACACTATATTGATTTTTACTGATTTCTTTTATAGTTAGGGACTTTACACCATGGTATCATATACCAGAAGGCAATTATAGCGTTAACTCGCTTTCACTAGAAATCTTGTAAATTAACACGTAACAAATTACTGAGAAGTTTAATTCCAGACTAGGGAAAAATCAATAAACTTTTTCGATCCATGTAAAAGCCAAGAAAAACAAGGGAAAGTAGGGTTCAGACGTTCACTTCTCTGCTGCTTGCTTTTTCATTTCCTTTACTAAATTATATTATTATTATATATATATATATATATATATATATAAATTCATTTTTTTTTTTGGGATAGAGTAAGTTTAAAAAGCCATAGCAGCAAAAACTAATATATTGTGACTGGTCTTATATTTTAACAGAACATTACTTGTGTTAATCTTATTTTTTTCGTAAATGCTCCGGTTCTTAGGGATTCTGATTTAGATCTTCAAGCTTTAACAAAGAAGATTTAGCCAAAGTTAAAGCCAGGGCATTTCATGCAAATGTTTCTTTATTTCCCATCTTTATTTCCCATCCCAATCTCTTAGACTACCTATGTTTTCGTGCATTGTTTTAGCACACTCATATCTGAGTCTCTAGTGGTAGAAACATCTTTGCAGTTTCTTTGTAAACATTATTATATGACATTGGCGTATGTGGCTATCATTATAGCCCTCTTCCTTCAGACAACCGACATATAATATACCTTGTGTCACAGGTTCCGACTACGTTTCTACTAAATAAATATCACCTAGTGGTTGGAACTATTTTTTCTCATCTTTCTACTTCACTATTCCATCACGTGCCAAAATCTCTTCCATACTCAGTGATATGACACTACCACTCCTCCAACGCTAAGCAGGACCGGCCGAAGTCATATAAATGGCATATGACTGACGGGAATTATCAGTTGTGCCAGGCAGGGCTGAATGCGAGATTTCAATCATAATACGCCAACTATACTAGAATTGGACGTTCGCCTTAAGATTGCCCAACATGACCAACAACTCACAGTGCATCAATTGCATGGCCTATTACTATATATATATATATATATTTAGTCATATATTATTATGTGTTTAACTAGTATTTTCTTTCTTTAATTTCACGTTGCCCGGTTATTCTATACAATATTAATATCTCGTTTCCCCCATGGTGTTGCGCTTTTAACCATTGTCAGCGGCAGGCATCGAGTCACATTTTTCTTCTGCTGCGAGGCCTGGCCAATATGCATAGATTTTTACCACACAAGTATGGCATCCTCTGGCGAACTGCTTTTGTGGACTACAACTTACATCAGAAAGTCAAAAGCTTATCTACCAATGTTTTTAATTAAAAAATATATAAATTATTTAATGAGCATGGCTTTTTGAAATTATCTATTTTTCTTATTTATTTTTTAATAATTTGGTTTTTATTATATATATATTTGACCTTTGTGATTTGTGGTCTGGTTATGTCACAATGCCTGACCCCTAAATGTTAGAGGCCATTGACTGTTTACCACAGTCTCTCTTCCTCAGATGACCTCTTAACAATTAAATGTGAGGCTTTCATCTATAATGGAAGTCTTGCATGTACATTTACATGTTTTTTTGCTCTCCATGAGAAGTTTACATGGCTCCTGATTGGCAGCATCACTGCGCTACAGAAATGTTCTTCATTTTTACATTAATTAGTAGTGTCACTACGTATGTGTAGTTGATGGTCTCAGAACACTTTGCCATCTACATATCACATATGTAGTTTTCACTCTAGGAGTTAAATGTCAGTATTTTCTTAGAGGCCTGAGACATCAGTCGCAGCTCATTCTTTCTCGTAACTAAATATAAAATATTTCTTCCCACTTTCGAGCAGTATAACCTTTGCATTCAATAACCTAGTAGTGGCGCGACCAGCTTTTGAAAAAAACGCATACTAGTGTAGATTTTCCTTAGGTAGTCTCATGATCATTAGATTCATTTATTACCTGTAGTCTGCACATTCTACAATGTAATCAATATATTTGTTTTAGAGATATTTTGGTAACAAAAAACACAAATATTATACCACAGTGAGTTTGAGACCACTGACTAAAGGTAACATAACCAGTATTTTCGAAAAACAATAAAACAACAAAAACAAAATGTCTTTGTAAATGGGGTGTAAGCATAAAATAGAGGTTTACAACTCAAGGCATAAAGGTCCCCAACAGTTCAGGTCATCAGGACATATGAACCTGTATGAAATGTTCATTTCAATATCCTGTACTCAGATATATTAAACTCTGTGCTTATTTAGTTTATTTACTGTGGTTTTTGTACTCTTTAATTTTAAGTACCGTAATTTCCGAAAAGAACCAATCAGTCTATATTAGCTGACCCAATTGTTTCTACTTATTAATTCTTTAGGGTACTTTTACAATCATTCATTTATTCTTTTACTGTGTTTGACTGTACCAATACCACCACTGGTAGTCAATGCTAGGGATCCACTACTCTTTCTGTAATGTATGATCTTCTCAAATTTCCCCCTAGTCTTCCACCCTATAACTTGAAATCGTGTACATGATTTTAACACTCGTCTTTATATAGAGAATCTGTCCCTCTTGGACTTTTATATAACTTATTGACATCATATTATGTGGCATTATTGAAAAGTGAAAGAAAAAAAAGATGGAGTTGCTTGTAGACATAAAAATGCAATGTGTTCTGTTTATTCATTGACAAAGAATCGGCAAAACATATTTGCACATTTTATTTTTTCTCTTGAAATAACATGTAAAACGTCACGTTGCAGGTATTGTTTAAAGTCACAATAACGTTAATGTTGCTAAAAAAAATGTTAGGAAGAGACCTGCAGTAAAATCAGACTAACATAAAATGGAAAGATAGTAGTAATGTGATCATCCTTCATTAAATAACTTGGATTTATATAACATGTGTGTGCCAAATGATAGTTGCATGGTTTAACAGCACCAACTCAATACATTTTCAACCACCATTTACTTTTGCCATAGAAATCTGATTGATCAATTACGCTAAGTAATTCATTCTATGACAGTTGTCCCCCCAACATTAAACTTTAGCTATTTGTCATGAACATTAATCAGTTATTATAGGAATCTAGAATATAAATCTCTGTAAATCTGTGTAAATGTTCCAACCTTCTATATTTACAATAACTGTATGATTTGACACTGACAGCGGACAGAACATTCATGCGCACATTCACACACTTCTAGCATAGAACTCAATTCTAGAAATAGCACTATATATCAGTAAATGTCACTGTTCATATCACAGACAAATTACTGTACATCATTACTACTTACTCTAAAGCTTGAAGTGGCAGTAGTTAACTCTAAAACAAGCTGGTTAACTATTACTATATGGAAAATCACCATTCCACATAAAGATTGAACTTTACATTTGCAATATTTAATACATTTCTAATAATATTGTGTGGCACTGCTATGAAAGTGACTTTAAGTAGAACATTACAAATGTATAATCTATACACACATATATATATATATATATATATACACACACCACATACACATACTTACATACAGATACAGATGGACTATTTTAATTTGACTCATTCAGCTACCCATACTTATCTCCTGATAGCTTACATCATTCCGATTTTCACTGCAATATGCCATCTGTTTTCAGTGATTAAATAGATAATTGAAGCAGAAGTTAGCTTGTTGCGTATCATAATTAATATTTGTCTGGTTTCTTACATAGCATAATTATGTTTTGTTAAATCCACTTTTTGTTTGCATGCGTACATAAACACAAACTTTTGCAATGTACACGTGCTTTATTTCAAACTTTTGGCTTAACACATTTGTGAGAATGTAACATACAATCATCATCATATATCACGCTAGCAAGGGACTAAAAAAGAAGACCATGCTATATATCACTTATGAACTACAGCATGTTTAAAATAACTCTTTTATAATAGTATGGCATATATTACAAAAGCACCTCTTTGGTTTAGTTAGTAAATCAACTAAAATACCAAAGCTTTTATAAAATTAACTTGCAATTACTAATAACAGGACGGTGTTAAATGTTAGTTTAACATTAACAAATAAATAAATAAAGGTTGTCTTAAACTCACCAGACATAAACTACTATTGTCAATCCACATAACTCATTAACACTGTAAAGTTGATCAGAAGTTGGTACTGTTGTTTGAGTTGAGCGTCTACTTTCAATTTCTAACAGCGGTATATGATCCATTGTATAGCAACAAGATTATACATGAACATCACAAGGTATATATTGAAATAAATGAAAACAATACTCCCTGATTTGTACACCGGAAGCTTCAGAAGGCTTGTTTTGCCGCAATACAACCTTTTCAAATGATAAATTAGTTTTTTGTTTTAAAAAAAAATCCATTTCAGAATAATTAGCAATAATAAAAGCACTTCTGCCAATCCAGAGACTGGAACTCACTGTCCACTGGTGTTTCCCATAACAGCCAGCCAAGAATAAAGTGCCTATTGTACTGTACTAATTGTGAAAAGATACTCTGCGCAGTAAGCATAATAATTATCCAGAAAAACACAAGCAAAATGCAATCAAGTAGGGAATAAAAAAAAAGAATAAAAAAGAAAGCTCTGTCAAACAAAAGAAACCCAATGAAAATTAATATTCATAATGAAATATCAGTCAGGAGTTTCTCCCATTCATAGCATCGTTGCTGCGTACAAGAGACCATTGTCTCTCTACAAGAAAATCAGTATCTGAAGAGGAAAAAAAATCTCATGTAGCATTAGAGAGAAGAAAGGCTTTTTCTTTCTCCAGACACTTGTTACCGATCCACTGTCCACAAGCAAAGAAACTTCTGAGTTGTTCTCCGGCACCGGTGACATAAAAATTGATTTCGAAGATCCACCCTCTCTATCACAGCTGCATTAATATGAACAAAAAAATCCATGCTCTACCAAACAAAGAACGCGGGGGAAAAAAAAAGGATGGAATATGCATAAGCTTCATAACTAAATTTAATTACGCCAGGCAGAATATTAATCGGTGGTTGCTCCAATTAGTGTATTCACTGTTAGGAAGGAGGACTCCAAATTAAAGACAAGCGTGGAGAACAATCGCATACTGATTAGGAAGCTGTGTGCACTTTTTAAATAATTATTCAGAGGAAAAACAGAATAAAGAAACAGATTGCTCTGTTTTAAGACCAACTCAAGAACAATTAGCCAACAATGAGATGACATCGCAGCTTTTTTTTTTTTTGCCCTCTGACTGCTTCCACTCCTGTACTCGCTCAACATTCATCTTGGCGCAGACTAAGAACATTTGCATTTTTCTGCTCACAGTGTCCTTGCAGTATTTTTCAAAAGAAGGCCAAAACCGCATCAACAATAGAGTAGAGAAATCCTATCTAACGCACTGATACAGGCTCCGCAGAGTCGCTGAACTCGAGCCTGGGACTTTGGACAGACGGTGAACTTTATAACACGTGCATTGTAACAATGAAGGAGGAGTTCGAGGGGTGGGGGAGAAAAAAAAAAACTTTTGGAGGAAGGAAAAAAAAATATTATCATGCCAACTTACCATCCACCAGGTCCTGGCTGACATGTCATAACATAGTTGCCATTTTATGGAGCTGTCTGATGTTTTCCCAGCCATTACGCTGTCAGCAACCTTCATCAGATGCAGCTCAATGGGGAGATAAGACACCTAATCAAGAAACCCATCAGCAGTGGCTTGCTAGGCTACATGTAGGCCAATCCTTATCAGACTGCATCATGGGAAAAGATTCTTTATTAGCAAGAACTCCAACCTCATTGATATAAAGACAAGGATCAGTTTTTTTCTTTTTTCTTTCTTTTTTTTTTTGGTCTGAAGGGGTTGGTGAAGCTAACGTGTGCTCCTTGTGTATCATAAGCACCAGACTTAAGTAACTTGGAAGTAGGCGTCTGACTAAATTGCCTGGCTGTGCAGACTAAAGTTTATTTCCATTCTCATCTGTTGAATATTGTTTGACGTGGTCCTCACTGGGTAGATAAAGAAGGCATGTGGGGAAAAGAAGACAGAAGAGGGGGGGGCGCATTCTAAGAGCTATAATTGCTCAGTGTTAATATCACCCACCCCCTCAAAGACACAACAGTCCCTTTAATACAAAAGGGACATGGTTCATACGTCAGTGTTTCATACACTCACTCGTAGACAAACAGAGCGGACAGAACACACAGGTAGAGGCTGCGGCTGGACAAAACCTTGCCCGAGGCTTACTACCGCTGTTTACAAAGCTTTGACATATGGAAACAATTTAACTCTTTGAGAAATGTAACTGATTTCGTGTAAACTATCTTTTCATATGAAAAGAAGTTAAAGGTTTTTGTTGTGCGACAGCATGTAATACATCAGTGCACCTGTGTTTTAATATTGCTTGCTTATCTGATTTTGCAATGCTAAATTGGGTTACAAATATCTTTTTTTTTTTTTAAGGAAAGATGACAGTTGCCGTCCAGACAGTTGTTCAAAATGTGTAGATCTTTTAGATTCCCTCTTTGAAGATGATTTCTTAAATAAAAACTTTCTCCTTGAAAGTTTATCTAGTTAAGCGCTGCGTAAACTGTTGGCGCTATATAAATAAAAGATAATAATAATAATAATAATCTAGATCTAAAGTTGCCATGAATGTCAAAAATGTAATTAGATGTGGCAAAGAGGTTTTAATACACATATAATAATGAAATAAAATTGATGTCAGTCTTTAACTATAATGTTTCTGCATTATCAGAACATACTGCATCAATGCAATAATAATAAAATAAATAACTATACGGCAGCTTCAATCTCAATAACTTTTTAAACCTATTTTAGCAATAGAGATGCTGCATTGAATAAATAGGTAATTTGAATAAAGGGTTAATTACTTATCTTTACTTTTTTGGGTGGGAACAGTGATTTAGCATAGGTTTCAATCCACTGAACACAGGTAATACTTGAAGCGTTAACATAGACAAAGGCCCGTTGTGGGGCTTATTCACTAGACCTTGAGTTTGCAGGTAGGTTTTAGTGATTTGAATTATAACCACCCTAATAATGCATTATGAAATGCAAGCCCTAGTGTCTTTTTACTGCAAAAAGAAAAGAAATGAGTTAGCCCAGCATAATGCCTGGTTTAATATGTGAGATGGCATCAAAGTAATCTCCACACTTGCATTATGTTAAAATAATCTGGTCCACCACACAAGAGATAATTATCACAGATTGACCTTCAACTGGAATGCTCCTATTCACCTACATATTCAGTTTAGTGAATAAACCTGTTATCCAAAAATGTTTATGCCATTGTACAAGATGATGTATTAAATTATTTAATAAAAAATATACAATTATTTAACTCTTGGTTCATAAGCCTTATTTTGGCTAGATGTGGTTCCTATTAATTTCGGAATATTTCTTAATATTTGGTACAACCACCATTTGTTTTCATGGCTGCTTTAAGTCTGTCTGCATAATTTTACAATCCACATTATTCCAGCATCACAGATTGTCTAGAGATGCCACAGTGTGTTTCACCTTTTCAAATCTTCCAAAATACTGTACATTCAGTGAAGGTTTTCAGTCTCCTCTGTGAAATTTCTGTATTGTTTGACCCATTGTTAAACATTTACGCTTGTTTGCTCGATGAAGAAGTGGTTTAGACAGCGTAACTTTTCCATAAAGGCGGCACTTTACCAGTTATCATTTGACTTTGCTATTGCTTACTGGCATAGGATGTTGAATTGTGGATGCAGATGCTGTTCTATCATGTAACGATGTTAGCTTGATATTCTGGTCTTCTGATGATGTAGGGTTACTTTTGGTTTGCCTGGTCTTGCTTTGGATGAAAGTAAATTGTTATAAGAAAATCTCTTCAGTTTATCTTGTACTGTCCCCTAAGAGGTATTAAACTATTTGTTTCTGGGAAAGTTTTTCCCGCACTCAGGAGAACGGTTTACCGTATCTTCACATCTGACATGATTACAAAAGGTATTTCAACTGATGTCCTTCTTCAGACCCCCTAACAGGAGCACTAGTAGAAGATAATAAACGGAATATCACACGTTAATCATTAAAAGACAAATATGACTCACATGTGTGCTAGAATGTTACCCGTTGAATCAAAATATATAGTGTCACAACAGTTTTGGAAATGCATAATGTAGTTAGTGAGCTTAAATATTTACCATATACCATATTTAGTTAGTGCACCATTCTGCCATGTTGTAAATACTAAACCAGGAAAATGTTGGAAGATCTAAAATATTCGCCCCATAAAGTTCGCTATGCATTATGAAGGGCCAACCCTGATCAGATTCTTCTGTGAGATTATGCATTATGCAGGGCCAGCTCCGCTCTTTTTCTCTGGAGAAATACATTGGAGTAGCTATTCATAATGTAATGCAATTTCTAGCACCAAATTCTTACTGAGTGCATTGAAAGTAACCCTCCCTCTGTGATATGTAAGTCTTCAAATTGCTAATAATACACGGTGCTATACAATAAAAGGAAAATAAGAAAGCGAGTGTCATAATGGGAAAAAACACGCTTGCACACATGCATGTATGATGAAGTTTTAAAGATACAGATAACATGTAGCCTTGTATTCTTTAAAGGCCAGTATAGGGGATTGCCTACTGTAAGAGCGTTTATTGCCTATAACAGGATATCTGAAAACTATGTAACGATTGCCTTGACCGTATTAGGAAAATATGTGAAGGAAATATGAAACAATACATTAATCTTCTTTTTCTCTGTATTTTACAGTGTACATAACATAAAACAGGGAGCCAGTCCCGGACTGGCCATCTGGTACACTGGGCAAATTCCCGGTGGGCCACTGGCCGTCATTCCTTCATACATACCCAATCTGCCTATCCAGAGACAGATAGGGTGCTACAGTAGGCGGTCACCAGCTGGATATGACCGGCAGCACGTGACCGTAAACATGTAAAGTGTGGCCTCATATCCTCCTGTCAGATGCACTTATGTCATTGGCGGCCATCTGACTTGCTAGGGCTGCGTTGTCGTCCTAGTCCGGCCCTGCGAGTGCTGCCAGTAGTATGACAGTATACTCAAAAGAAGTGGGTGCGATAAAAACAAGCATTTATTGTGCTAGATGCTGGGAAAATTACATGGAAAAACTCCCACTTGCATTTCTGAATTCTGAATGAGGATAACTTCATATTGTGGCATTTTCACTATTCTTTTCTTTGTTTCAGAAAAATGCATAAAAAATAAACTTTTGATATTCACATAACTCAAATGTAAGATAAGACTATTGAGGTCCACAAGTATGTGGACGTGGTAACATTTGTGTGTTGCCTAAAGATTTTGTCAGTTGGCATTTTGAACAGACTGTACTGTTACACCAATGGCTTGGCCAGAGTTTTGCTTTAGGTCTAATAATCAAGAACCTGTTCGTACTTAGACCCCCTATTTTAGTTCTAAAGTGTAGAATATGGGGTTCCTGGCAAGGCCAACTAAAACGGTGAACAGATTGCATGATAAAAATATCAAGAATGACTAAGCAATCCCCTCTCTATATATAAAGCTTGGAGCAGAGAACAGATATAATAGGAATTATAAATACATAAAGGGATTTAACAAAGTGCAAAAGGAAGTTTATGTCAAATGAGGTCATAATGTAAAACTAGAGGGTCAGAGGCATAAATGTAAGGAAATCTTACTTCACTGAGAGGTTAGTAGAAAATAAAAAGTAAGTGGAAAAGCCCCCCAGCGGACATGGTAGAGGATAATACAATGAAGGAATTTAAACATGCATGGGATAGACATATGGCTATCCAGAATCTAAGAAAAGACCTCCATTGGCCATCTGGATTTTTTACCATTTCTAAACACCAGCCATGTGCTCTGACCACTGGACTGCTTTATTGACCTTGCCTATTACCTACCTTGATTCTGGGTTGAATTTTTTCTGGTCCCATGAGAGTGTCCTTCATCCTAGTGATAATATTGGTAAGAAAATAAGCATGTTGAAGATAAAAGTAAAATAATCCTTCTCTTTGTTTTCGTTGTCCAGTGAGCCTTTATTGAGTTCCTGGTCACTTGGAAACCAACAATTAAATTACATGCAAATGCTTAGGAACCGTGATAAATATACACTATATGACCATATATATGAATATCACTCCTACATAAGCTTGTTGGACATCCCATGGCAAAACAATGGGCATTAATATAGAGTTGGCTCTATAACAGCCTCCACTCTTCTGGAAAGGCTTTTCACAAGATTTTGGAGTGTTTCTTTGGGAATTTGTGCCTATTCAGCAAAAAGCACATTTGTTAGGTCAGTCACTAATGTTGAATGCGAAAGCCTGGTTTGCATTCAGTGGTCCAATTCATCCAAAAGGTGTTCAATGGGGTTAAAGTGGATCTGTGTGAGCCACACCACTTCCTCATAAACAAACATGTCTTTATGGACCTTGCTTTGTGCACTGGGGCACAGTCATGCTGGAATAGACAAGGGCCTTCCCTAAACCAGTGCCACTAAATTAAAAGCATAGCATTGTCCAACATGTATTGGTATGATAGAGCATTAACATTACCATTCATTGTAACTAAGGAGGCTAGTCTAAACCCTGAAAACAGCCCCAGACCCAGACTCCTCAACCAAACTTTACAGTAGACACTATGAATTCTGGTAGGTAGAGATCTCCTGGACACACCTAAACTCAATAATTAGGAGGGTTGTCCACATACATTTGGTCATATATTTGTCCAGAGATCCACTTGCACTATTATTTGTTCGCTACCAGCTATTGTTTTACCCAACCTACAAATATGCTTTACAAAGCACCTTATTTTATGTTTGTTTTATTTTGCAATTATTTATTTTCTTGTGGCTTGGTGGTATCAGTAGTATGTATAGCTAAGAGCACCAAAGACATACTTTGGACTGTTAATATTTCTATATATTATAATATAAAAATTGTGATATAATATAATTTTGTGAAATACACTTTCACAAAAGGATCATTTTTATATGCCAAGCTGGTTTAATTTTCTAATGCTGCATTAAATAATAATTGGTATGTCTGCTTAAGTACATCAATTACAATCAGTTTAATGTATCGCCAAACTATCCTTATTTCAACTGTATAGCATGTATGATTAGCCCAAGTCTGTAACGATAACTATTGTGATGTATGCATTACAATGTTTGAATAAGTAGGGTATTTAGACTTAGCTGTCTGACACTTAATGCTGTTAAGTTAAGTGAGCTCTAATAGAAGTGATTACTCAATCTCTTATTAGTTCAAACTCTTTCACAGGCTCACAGGCTCAAGCCATTCATTCCTCAAACTATTTTTGGTGGTAGACAAGCAGATTTGTATTTATAGGTTAATACTGACGTTAATACAGAGTAAAAGGATTTAACATGAATAATGATAGCAAATAAAAAAAATTCCAGACAACCTTGTGATCTGTACTCAGTCAGGTAGCTTTAGAAGCCTTTTTATTTGATCATTTTATCAAGATATAGTCATACTGCAACACAGGCCTAAATCACAGCTCCCATGTGGCCACCTAGAAATGTAGTGATGTCAATTGGCTTCACTATCTCACAAGAAAGTATGTGCTCCTGGTCCTTCCTCTGGTCCCTGCCCAAGCCTTCCTATAGCACCACCAGTCCTGGGGAATGTAAATATGGAATTTGCCCAAAATATAAAATTTTACCATTTTATACACTAAGGGATTAAAGGGATGTCTAACAAGACCCACGAGATGCGTATGCAGAAAGTGCTCCTGCTGATTTCATTTGGAGCACTTTTTTGACAGTGGTCAAAAATCCCTATCCACCCCCTTGGCACTCAAACGAGGACATGTGCAACAGTTATCAGTGAAGCCCTCACTTGTACTTGTAAAAAGTTGCCATTCTAATTCGCCAGCCAAACGTATTCCTTCTGGCTGGCAAATATTACTGTACAAGTACACAGCTGCCTGTTATTCAGCCTTCCAGCTTAGTCCCAGCTTGTGCAACACTCTCATGTATATTTTGGGCTTGAAGCCACAACAACTCTCAAAGCTGTCTACTCTGCTCCAGTATAACCTTCATGTCAGACATTCATTTACTTTAATTAATTGCATACATGAGCCGGTGTGTATATGCAAAAATATTGAAGATTGATAAAAAAAAAAATATTTATTATGGCTGTGCCTGGCATTTGAGTATGTATTCTGGTTAATGTTAATACAGTCAATGGAATTCATTTTTATAGCTGTAAAATAGTTAATTCTAGAAGTTTGTGAGAATATATTAGCCTCCCTTAGGCCCTCATTTCATAGAGTCAGCCTTTCTCTTCATGGAATGTGAATACCTTTTGGCTAGGACAAAAACGGTTGTAAGGGCAAATCTTTACCTTCCAAGTCCCTTATGAATTGCTCTTTATTTCCCTATGCACAGATATCTCCCTGAGTCCTCATTGAGTCTGCAGTTTGTGGGTCTGCCAGAGGAGTGAGGTGCATAAGGCATCCATTGTTTATGTGGCTGGACTTGCACAATATGCCTGCTTTAGATAAAAGCTCTCCTTTCGCTTCATCAAAGCCATATTTATCTTCTCTAAATCCTTCCTTTCTCTCCTTCATTTCTTCCTTTGTTCTCTTTCCCTTTTTCATTTTCCATGTATATTCTACACTGGTATTTAGACATGAAGAACAAACTGTTACAATAATCCGATAGAGAAATGAGGATTTCATTAACGGGTAACGCCAATAACTTGTAAACACGTAAACATGTTTAATGAGTCTTGTCACTTTGTTAATCTGGCTGGTCAGGAAATTAACTATTAAAGCCAACTTGTGGAATTGTTCTTTTGTTAGTGTTATGAAAAGAGTAATTTAATCATTGTCACTAGATTTAAAAATGTGTGTTGTAAAACAATGTTGGTAACATACATATATTCTCTTTGTGTTCACAACAAATATGTAGAGAAGATAATCTATCTCAGTGTTTTACAATATGACAATATTCACAATTGTTCTATTCTATCAACTCAATTTTTGTATAAATCAGCCTTTCTATACACAAAACTAAGGACTTCAAATTTTTATGCTTACGTTCCTCCTCTGTGTATTTTGTCTCTGTTATTTACACATTTGTGAAACTTATACACCCACTGGCCACTTTATTAGGTACACCAGGCTAGTACCGGTTTGGACCCCCTTTTTGCCTTCAGAACTGCCTTCATTCTTCGTAGCATACTTTCTATGGTAGCTGGGAAAATTCCTCAGAGATTTTGGCCCATATGGGCATAATGGCATCACGCAGTTGCTGCATATTTGCCAGCTGCACATCCATGATGCAAATCTCCTGTTCCACCACATCCCAAAGGTGCTCTGTTGGATTGAGATCTGGTGACTGCGGAGGCCATTGGAGTAGAATAAACTCATTGTCATGTTTGAGATGATGTGAGCTTTGTAACATGGTGCATTATTCTGCTGAAAGTAAAGACGGGTGCAATGTGGTCATAAATGGATGGTCATGGTCAACAACAATACTCTGGTAGGTCGCGTTTAAACAATGCGCAGCTATTACTAAATGTCCCCCACACCATTACACCACCACTACCACCAGCCTGAACCGTTCATACAAGGCAGTTCTGACCCTGCCTTCTGAATTTCACAGCTGGAATCGAGACTCATCAGACGAGGCAACGTTCTTCCAGAATGCTCAATAAGGTAAAAAAAGAACCATAGAGTAACATGAAGACATGAAGGAATCATTGGAAATGGTTAACATCTCTGTTCATGAGGCAACCATATGCAAACCATGGTAGGACACCACAGAGGAAGATGCTGCTCTTTAATTTAACATAGCTTTTTACCTGAAGTTTGCCAAACAACACCTTGACACTCCACAACTCTACTGGAAAAATGTTTTATGGACTGATGAAACTAAGGTTGAATTGTTCATTAAAAACACATGTATGGTGTAAAAAGTGCAGTGCATACTTACATGAAAACATTATCCCAATGGTATTGTGAAGGAAGCATCATGATTTAGGGTTGCTTTGCTGACTCAGAGCCTGGACAGTTTGTCTTCATCAAGAACAATGAATTCCCAAGTTTCTCAAAGTATTATACAGGATAATGTCAGGATGGGTGCCCGTTAACGGAAGCTTAGTAGAGGATAGGTGGGACAATGACCCTAAACATCAAAGTAAATCTACTACAGAATGGCTTTATAAAAAAAACACATCTGTCTTTTTGGAGTGTCCCAGTAAGAGCCCAGACCTTAACCCATTAGAGATGCTGGGGAATGACCTCAAGAGAGCAGTTCACACCAGACATCCTAAGAATATGGCTGAGCTTCTGTAAGGAAAAATGGTCCAAAATCCCTCTGGAAGCGCTTGTTTGAGGGTTATTGCTGCCGAAGGAGGTTCAACTAGTTATTAAAACAATGGTTCACTTACTTTTTCCACCAGCACAGTGAATGTTTACTGGGGGCTAATCCTCATACTCAAAACAGTCTCTTAGCAAGCCGAGGATCAGCCTGCAATAGCCTCAAAACATTACCTGTTGCCTACTGAGGATTAGGCAATTTCTGGCAAACTACATAGCGTTCTTAACACAATACATTAGGAACCATGTGAGTTCCTGGAAAAGGTCAATACAAAGCTGAATGGTAGGAGGGTACTGGGACCTCAATAAGGCCTATGCAGAAGGTTGCTGCCAGAACAGGTGCAGTGAAGGCTCCTTAGCTATGATGCACTGTGGGCAGTGTCTGAAGTTGCACAGCCCCCTAGCATGCAAAAATGTCCTTAGCATGAGGCCACCCTTAATGACCATCCACTCTAAGTTTCTCTCCACAAACTCTGCTTGACCCTCTACAATCTAGTTTCCTTCCACAGGTCATTTTTTACTACTTGGGCCACATACTGAAGCTAGTCTAGTTACGCAGAACCAGAAATTTTGTGAAATCACACTGTCCACTCAGGAAGCAACACTGATGGACAATCAATTTCACATGCTGTTGTGCAAATGGAACAGACAACAGGTGAAAATTATAGGCAATTAGCAAGACACCCCCAATAAAGGAGTGGTTCTGCAGGTGGTGACCACAGACCACTTCTCAGTTGCTATGCTTCCTGGCTGATGTTTTGGTCACTTTTGAATGCTGGTGGTGCTTTCACTCTAGTGGTAGCATGAGACGGAGTCTACAACCCACACAAGTGGCTCAGGTAGTGCAGCTCATCCAGGATGGCACATCAATGCGAGCTGTGGCAAGAAGGTTTGCTGTGTCTGTCAGCGTAGTGTCCAGAGCATGGAGGCACTACCAGGAGACAGGCCACTACATCAGGAGACGTGGAGGAGGCCGTAGGAGGCCAACAACCTAGCAGCAGGACAGCTATCTCCACCTTTGTGCAAGGAGGAACATTGCCAGAGCCCTGCAAAATGACCTCCAGCAGGCCACAAATGTGCATGTGTCCACTCAAATGGTCAGAAACAGACTCCATGAGGGTGGTATGAGGGCCCGACGTCCACAGGTGGGGGTTGTGCTGGCATTTGCCAGGGAACACCAGGATTGGCATATTCGCCACTGGCGCCCTGTGCTCTTCACAGATGAAAGCAGGTTCACACTGAGCACATGTGACAGACGTGACAGAGTCTGGAGATGCCGTGGAGAACGTTCTGCTGCCTGCAACATCCTCCAGCATGACCGGTTTGGCGGTGGGTCAGTAATGGTGTGGGGTGGCATTTCTTTGGGGGCCGCACAGCCCTCCATGTGCTTGCCAGAGGTAGCCTGACTGCCATTAGGTAACGAGATGAGATCCTCAAACCCCTTGTGAGACCATATGCTGGTGCGGTTGGCCCTGGGTTCCTCCTAATGCAAGATAATGCTAGACCTCATGTGGCTGGAGTGTGTCAGCAGTTCCTTCAAGAGGAAGGCATTGATGCTATGGACTGGCCCGCCCGTTCCCCAGACCTGAATCCAATTGAGCACATCTGGGACATCATGTCTCGCTCCATCCACCAACGCCATGCACCACAGACTGTCCAGGAGTTGGCGGATGCTTTAGTCGAGGAGACCATCTGCAACCTCATCAGGAGCATGCCCAGGTGTTGTAGGGAAGTCATAAGGGCACATGAAGGCCACACACACTACTTTGCCTCATTGTTTTAAGGACATCACATCTAAGCTGGATCAGCCTGTAGTGTGGGTTTCCATTTTGATTTTGAGTGTGACTCCATATCCAGACCTCCATGGGTTGATAAATTTGATTTCCATTGAGAATTTTTGTGTGATTTTTGTTGTCAGCACATTCAGCTATGTAAAGATGAAAGTGTCATACGATTAGTTCATTCATTCAGATCTAGGATGTGTAATCTTTGTGTTCCCTTTATTATTTTGAGCAGTGTATATATACATACTGTAATACAGGCTGGCTCTGTCTTGTACTTCTATGGATATCATGGGCAATCAATGCCCACAGATCTTGTTTCTCTAACGAAGGGTATTTTATTTCCATTGAACCGTATAATTTGAGTGTTGTTAGTTGGGTAAACGTAAATAGCATTTGAAGCATACAAGTATACTGCCTAATCAAGAAGACCTCTGTTTGTACAAAAAGGAGGGCAGCACCATAATTTTACATTTGCACTGTAAATGATATAGAGGTTCAGTACAAACGGGTTAAAGGGTGTTGGTATACATTTGCATACCTCCCAAGTGTCCCTTTTTATGATGCACAGTGCTTTTTTGGAACCCAAATCCCTCTGTATCTTTTTTGTCCCCTCTTTTCTGGGAGCTCAGAATGTTTGCTTGGTATGCTTGTATCACAGTGTTCTTCAGCCACATTTATATGTATAGAAACAGCAAAAATGGGTTTATAAATTAAATTGTATACATTAAACACATTATTATTCTCTGGAACACCTTACTCAACTAAATAATAGCTGTCAATAGGTCCCTAAACCAAATAAATGAGGTATTGGTAAAAACCCTGCGCCTTCCTGCCGTGCATCTAACCACACCATAAAACATATGTCTCTTTGGCAGTTTGAAATGTCAGGCAATATGGTAGTGGGTAGTAGGTATCAAGTGTTTCACCTTGCAAAAGGACATCATCCTATTTAAAGGGGAACTGTTTTTTTCTTTAGTACAGCTATGTAGTCAGTAGGATACCTAGTAATGTGTGCTTAGGTGTTACCAGACGTTTTGCGTAGGTGTTTAGGTTTTGCTCCATGTGGATGGGATGCTTTCCATTGTCACCTCTCCAAGCCAGACCACAGACCAAACAGGGCAGCACTATCCATTATGGGTGTCAGAACCTTCCGTACGTGTATTGTTGAAAAATTTGTGGCATCCATGTATACACTATTATGTTGAATACTATGTTGCATGTGACAATCTTTACAGTGCTATGATCAGGCAGGAGACTTTCACGATGACAAGGTTGAAGAGTGCTAGAGAGCCATTCCTGGGTAGGTTAGATGACATTAAGGTAAGTAAAATTAAATAATTATCGGGGTTTAAAATAAAGGATTATGCACTGCTTACATACTTCACTACTCTACTATACAGGTATGTCCATAAAAAGTGAAGCAAAATGCACCACACTTCCTTTTTTTTTGCATCTCCTAGTCACAGCAATGAAGTAAATAGCCACTGTTACTGACAGCCTGGACTCCAACTGCCAGCAGAAGCCAGGATTGTTGGTTTCCTGCTAATAGATTGGGAATGCTCAGTGTGAGCACCAGTACACTGTTATATAAAGAATGCCCAATCACACAATCAGGCATTCACTGTATGATAGGAGACACCCATCGTTGTCTGTCTAGCACACATTGGACACATTAAATCGCACACATCTGTGCAGGGTAGGTCAGGGAGAAAAGAGTTTCTTCCTCTTACAAAAAAGGGAAAAGTTATACATACACTCCCTGGCCACTTTATTAGGAACACCTGTTTAATTGCTTGTTAACACAAATAGCAAATCAGCCAATCATTTAAGGCAACTGAAAGCATTTAGGTATGTAGACGTAGTCAGGCAACTTGCTGTAGTTCAAACCGAACATTAGAATGGGGATTTAAGTGAATTTGAAGGTGGCATGGTTGCTGGTGCCAGATGGGCTGGTCTAAGTATTTCAGAAACTGCTGCTCTACTGGTATTTTCATGCTCAACCATCTCTAGGGTTTACAGAGAATGGTCCGAAAAAATATCCAGTAAAGGAGAATGGGCAGACTGGTAGAGATAACAGAAAGGCAACGGTAACTCAAATAACCACTCGTTACAACCAAGGTATGCTCTGAACGCACAGCACGTCAACCTTTGAAGCAGATGGGTTACGGCAGCAGAAGACCACACCAGGTGCCACTCATGTCAGCTAAGAACAGGAAGCTGAGGCTACAATTCGCACAGGCTCACCAAAATTGAACAATGGAAGACTGGAAGAACGTTGCCTGGTGTGATAAGTCTCGATTCCAGCTGCGACAGATGGCAGGGTCAGACTTTGGCATAAACAACATAAAAGCATGGATCCATCCTGCCTTGTATCAACGGTTCAGGCTGGTGGTGGTGTAATGGTGGGGGTCATTTTCTTGGCACACTTTGGGCCCCTTAGTAACAATCGTCATGAACGCACCAGGTCTGGTGGTAAAAGGGTTAAAATTCACTGTCTGTCTGCCCTAGACTGGAAATAGTGATAAAAATAAAAATGTCCACCTTAATACCACCCACAATTAACTATAATGATATAACTAATACCATAACGCTACCACCACCAAGACAATTTATAAATGGGGTGCCGTGGTCTCAAATTAGACTAAAAACCCACACAATATACTTTAAGACAATAAAAAAAAAATGGTCTAATCAGGTAACGTGAGTCTTTACCAGACAAAGGCAGAACTTAATAAAGGAATATTTATTATGAACAAAAAATAGTCACAGTGCATACAAAAAGCAGATGATAAACAGATTACCGTATTTATCGGCGTATAACACGCACTTTTAAACAAAAATACAAAGTTAAAACCTTACCTGCGTGTTATACGCCGATAAATCCTACAGCTGCACGATCTGCAGCCGCGTCTCCCGCACTTCCGGTCCTGCGGAGGGTGCGTGTTATACGCCGGTGCATGCTATACGCCGGCAAGTACGGTATTTACACCAAACCGATAAAATAAAAAGGAGAAATTACTGAAAACCTAAGTACTCACTTGAATGGTAAAGTAACAGTCAGGGCCGGCCTTTGGGGTGTGCGACCTGTGCGACCGCACAGGGCGCCAC
>VKOC01031600.1:0-11261 GCA_009364415.1 Spea multiplicata
AGATGTGTTTGGCCAAACACATGGGCTGCCAGTCAGCTCCAGGACTGCCTCAATAAGATCTCGGGGAGGATTGAACTAGACCCCCTATGCCCAATAAGCACTCCCATTGATTTAAATGGCAGCACTTCCCTGCCACTGATTGGCTGCTTCAAACATCTGTTTAACTATGTATAACAATATTTCTCGGTCTTACGACACTTGATTAGGATACATATTACTAACAGGTACAAAAACGTGATGTGTATAAAGCTCTTTTGCTGTGTTGTGTCTAATCTATGTTGAATGTGCCTGGTTAATGTAGGAAATAAGTGTTATCTATTACGATATGTCCAAGTGATAATTGCTGTAACATTTGCTTCTTTGTGCTAAATGAGTTGTAGGTCAAATAATTACTTTGGGCAGATGGGAACTATTTAAAGATGTTTTATTATGTGTCGCTATGCAGGGAAGAAAAAAAAAAACACACAAGGAAAAAGTCTGCTGTCTTTTTCACGCCAAACATGTAATGCTTTGACATCAACTTGACAGTCTTGATTTGAAGAAGCAAGTGCTCTGAATGTCTTTCCATTGTATTACCTTATCTTCTTGTTGGTGCCACTGACTGATTTGTAAGACCTGCTCCTGTCGCCTGTGCTCTTCCTTGAGATGCTTATCCAGCTGCCTTCTCCTGTCTTGCAGCGATTCCACCAGACTGTCAATTCTCAAACAGCTAATGCGGGCTCCCTGAGTCATTTCGAAATTTGCATTTGGCTGTTTATTCTTGAATAGTTCGATGAATTCTGTCAGCTCCTGCTTTCTATTTAACAAGGCCAGTGATCGTTCAAGAAGCGCTAAAACAAAAAAAGTAACACAAACTTAATATTCTCTCAAGGGAATTTTTTTTTGGCATGATAAAAGTAACAATTTTACAATACTCACTTTTATTTACATGCCTTGATTGCGATGAAGTCAGTAAATGTATAAAAAAACAGGAAGGGATTCTTGGTTAATGTATTTTTTTAATGAGGTTTATTAAACCATTAGGACTTGCGAGCCATTCTATGCAATGATACGTATTATATAGCACGCCACTAAAAAAGAAAGGAATAAGGAACACTATGACATTCTTATGACTGTCCCGTCAGTGGTCTACAGTGAATCCCTTTGATGGTAATATATACATAAAGCAGAGAGGTCTATTTCATTCAGGAATTAAAGGCATATAGCTTTTGATATGATTGGAAAATATGTTGTTGGGGATATGTGTAAGAAGAAAAGGAATTTATGTGTCATAAAAAAGTATAATGTGTTGTTACCAAGTGTTGTCTTGTCTAATATATATTTTTCTCTCTCCTTTGGCGCTGAATGGGTTTATCCTAAAGCTAATATTATAAAACTGCATACTTAAGAGCCATCTGTGAGCGGCGGAAAAGAAAGTCTTGCTCCAAATATTTTTAGAAATGAGTATTGTTTCCCCGCCCACTCTACCCCAGAATAGAAATCTATTCTATAATGAGAGCAGCTGGGATCTTGGCATGTACAGCACGTTCTCCAAACACTGCAGCCTTAACCCTGAATTACATAGTAACATGTTTCTTTCATTCATTCACATATCTTTTTCTGAATTCCAGATAAAATGTACAGACACCGCCGTGCAAGGCCAAATCACATTTTCGCATAGGAACATCATTTTTAATCAAGTTAAATATCAAGCATGTTTGGATTATTTTATATCATGAGTTTTAGATATAAGAATCCATCTGTTTGCACACACAGCCTCGATGAAAAAAGAAAATATTGCTTCAGTTGTGAAACACAAAATTCAAGACATCTGTATAAAGACCAGTTCATATTTTTGGATTAATCTTTTCCCTTATGTATTTTTGTACATTCTAGCTATTTTTTAAAAATAATGTTACAAAATTAACAAGAGCACTAATTAAATAGGACATCTTTGTATATTTGGCCTAGGTAACATTAAGTGTGTTATGGCAAAAAATGGAGATGAAATTGGTCTGCAAAGAACTTTTATCTGACATGAAATACATAGTACAAATCTGTTCCACCATGCTATTTTATGAAAAAACCTTGACAAGAATGTGTTATCTAAAAAAAACATTCTTATAACAATATTCCATTTTGGGATATTCACTAATACATGAGTTGTTTGTGACGTTCATGTCTTGCAAGTTTCCGTTGAGTTCAATGAGAACTTGCATGTTCTCCCCTACAACGTGCAAAAATTAGCACCAGTTTTATTCCTCCAGATTTATTCTACTTACCACCAACCCTGTGTGACCCCACATAATGCACCCCCTTCACCCCCAATTCCATTCCCAGTGGGATGAGAGTTTAACATAAATAAAAGATTGTTGCCAACTTCCTAGCAATCACATCTCATGTTCTTAATGTAAACATGCAATCCTGTGATTTTTTTCCCTAATCACCTTCTCTTAACCCTGGTATTGAAAGCATTGCTTCACAGACCATAGCATTCATCTAAACAAATACTAATTTTAAATACTGATTGTGGGTGAAATGCTACAAATTGTTAATACTAGTTGTATCAGATGAATAGACGAAAACCCTGAGGTGATTGTCCTTTGTGTGTAATGACTGAGCCTTCCATAGCCACCAGGACCAAGTGTAGTAGCAGTCAAATACTAGCTAAAGGTTGGGGACCGGCATATTAAAGTGAATAATCTAGCCTAGGTAAAACAGAAAAAGTAGTACAGGCCTACCTCATGAAGATCACTATAAAACGACTCAGTACATGGATTTAATATGCATTTAGTATTGGACAAAACCAAAACATTGTTTCACCTGACTATACAAAGAATGACACACAAGTTACAAAAGACATACAATGCATGGATCTGTGTGCTAGGATGAGGCATGAGGAAAAGACTGCGCAGGTATGTAAGGTGCTTCGGAACATGGGACAAGACACAGTGATTACTCCTATGGGACAGAAGTGACCCAGTAGCCAACCCATGTCCTCGAAAATGACCACTGGGTGCCAAGGAGAAGTTTTAGAAAGGAAGGTGCAATAAAATGCGCTTATGTCAAATGAATTTATGAACTGTAAATTGTCAAAAGCTGTTGTTCTAAGCTTAAAGCCTGCAAATATAGATTTAATAAGGCTACTCTAAATATATGTTATCTGTTCTTTTTAGTAGGTCAAAAGCCACATCCCAAAGTTTGTTTGCCTTTTTGCCTTGCCACCATATCCGAATGTAAGTTTCTATTGAGTGAGCACAGCGCCAAAATGAGTTCGTAGTCACTAGGTGAATAATTGCCAATCCCTTTCCATTTATTAACCACTTTATGTTTTTCAGCTAGTGATAAATTGTGGATGAATTTATTGACCATTTTTACAGATGGTTTCCACTCTTGAGATGTTAATTTTATATTTAAATATTCTAAATTATTTTTCCATGTATCTATTATAGATAATTGTCCTGATTTTTGAATTTAAATTAATTAAAATGAATTGTTGTGTATCAAGGCTTATAGTACAACTCATACTGGTATCACACTGTGCAAAACATTTGAAAGCATGTCCACCACTAGTCAATTATGAAAGGGCTTTATGAATATTTTGTCCACTGCAATAGATTAATCAAGGTTCAAGGTTCTACATATTTCAGGTATAATGGAGATATATTTGCCTTATTTATTAAAAATTCTTTTAAACATACTGTAGAGAAGACTGCAATGAATGAAGCATTACATGTTACCTTTTTTGTGACTTTGGTGTTCTTGACAACGTTCGGTAATAGAATCTACAGTGTTGGGGCTTGGTGTCTTCTGAAAAACGTCCTCTGCTTGATCAATAGCGGTGGTAAACTAAAGAAGAGAACAATATGCAAAAATATATATGTCATGTTTCATTATAATAACTACATTTCCGCAAATATGTTTTGCCGATTGTGCTGCTATGTATGGGATAATCTTGCCAAGGAGCTATATGCCAACAATCCTCACACAACAGGTTGGCGCTGCATTGCCTGAGCATGAACAGTGCCTGATTTACAGTGAAGCATGGTTTGCACATGTGCAGTGGGCAGATCTTAGGTCAGGTTGGGCATAATGTGATGTCAACACTTAATATGTACAGCGTGTGACATTAAGGAATGTAGATGAATAAGCTATAAACTGTTATTGTTTTACTTTACATTTTTTATGTTCTATTTATTGGGTGCAAGAAAACATGGGCATTTTTGTATAAGTGCTCCATGGCCCCAAGCTCCTTAATCTGAGCTTGATTTGGATGAATGTTAAAATATATGTTTGGACAAATAATAATCCTTATGGAAGTGATGGTTGATGTGGTAAGAAATAAGTCTATGAAACTGCTGACTTATTCTTCCATGCTACAGTCCATGTGTTGGCATTAACAGGGATACGTAAAGGGCAGAGGGTATTTAGAGAGAGAGAGAGAGATAGAAAGAGTTAACACTGGAGGTATTTTGCAGTGGGTATAGGAGGAGAGTGTTTTGCAGTAGATCATACATATGTTTGCACATATCACAAACACTGCATCCATAAACAGTACCAAACACAATATTGTTTTTCTAGTATATTGTACATATTAACGTTTATGAGAACAATATGGCGACTGACATTTTTTTAAACAGGGGTAGCAGTGTTGCAGGTCGCCCCACTGCCCTCCCACTTCCCTATTTACAAAAGCTTGTGTCCTGTGACATCAGTGAGGCCATCTAATGACATCCGTGGGATTGCCCACCAACATCTGCAAAATCATCGCCCACAGATGTCAGAAGGACCTCCCACCCTAATCTTTCAAGGGGGGCTCTGGGTAGCCAGACCCAGAAAGTTCCTGGGAATGATCGGCATTGAAAGGGTTAAACATCCTTGGTAAGGTTTATTTTGGCTTAAATGTGCGTTGTGTTTGATTGGTTCTTGTATGGTGTCCGTATTTAGTTCAGGCTTCGTGGAGGTTAGATAAAGGATTTGATGGTCGAAAGTGTAGAGCTAAAAATGTATCCATTTTAACTGCTCGTACAATCTGCACAGCTCGTAATTGTTTCAATTGAGCATGTATCGAGCATTTTCCTTGAATGTACAGTCCTTTTATGATGTTTAGTCAGGCTGTTGAACTGCTTACTGTTTTTGTTTATACTGTTGAGGCCAATTAAGGTTAAGTTAGGTCACTGAATTGAGCTCCATAGGTCTATAGGTTATATGGAAGATGTCCAGCGTGATATCAATTACTGTAGATGTGCTTAAGGACACTAAAAAGGACAATACAATCTAAGAAAGTTAAATAGTTAAATAACATGTTTTATCTCAGAAGATGCTTGTGTGCTTTAGTATAACTTTCAAAATATTTGATTTCAAAACAAACCTCTTGTGCAATCCGAAAGAACACTGAAGACAACTGTAAGAGAGTCCTCCTCTTATCCAGTATAGCGATGAGTGTATCCCAGGCATCCTTAAGGGTCAGTGCCATAGCATCATACACACAGCCTTGTTCTTGATTTCCCTCGGCAGTTTTGTCTGCTTCACATAACAGGTCCCACACATGATCTTCCAAGGACTGGAGAGGATGAGAAAAATAACTAAGTTATGCATCCAAGACAGCACCACTTAGTGTTACTTAGCGACTGAAGGTTTAAGCTTTCCCGGGACTCCACCAGTTTGAATAAATACATTTCAGGTTTTCTGCACATATCTAAGAAATGAAGTCTATACTCTACACATGCTGATCAAAAGCAACTTAACTAAATATTTAACAAATGTTCCAATATGCTCTGCTTATACATTCTGCTTGAGCTCCAAGCATTTTAAAGCACACCTTTCAAGTTAAAGCCCACCATGACACTGCCCGGTTAACATTTTAGAACATTTTTAAAAAGCCATTAGAAGACAGAACACTCCCAGCAATCACAGGTGTAGTAGAGTACCTTACACTCAACACATCTCCCACCTGGCAGTCATGGACGATTCTACATAAGAAATTAACAGCCAAGAATAAGACAAATTCTGTTGATGGCTTTACTCTTGGCGTTCGTGGTGATCGTGACAATGTCCCCACAGTATACATTTCAGGTGGTGGTGTCCAGATAATCACAATGGCCTTTGCTGTGACAAAGAACAGAACTTGCGGGAGATACGTCAAGAATGAAGCTGTCTTTCAGATAACAACAATATTATAACCCTGTGACCTAGTTAAAAATACCCTTCCAGGGACCATCAACAGTCTCAATCAGCCTTACCAATAACAAATGCATATTTTGAACTTCGTAAGTACTTTAAAGTTACATTCTGGTCCCCAAATTGGGTTTTTAATGCATGCTAAAGTCCATTTAACAGAGACGCCAGTGTATTTTATTGCATGCAAAGTTATTATGTAAACTATGCAAACACTTAGTAGCACTGCCATTTAATACATTGAAGCAACAGCTAATCATATGTATGCTAGCAAAACATTCATGGTCAGACTGAGTGGGGGGCTATTGAGCATGTGTAAGAAGCATACCTCTGTATGCTCTCTGCTTTCAGAAGAGGCGTTAAGAGAGACAGAAGACCCCCAATAACTAAAGAATGCCTACAACTGCATGCAGGAATGTGCTTTTAACATGAAAATAGATCTGGAGTGCTTCTTATCTGCACAAACAAAACATGGCATCTACTATTCAGCATTCATACCAGCTCTGGCTGACAGAAACAGACAATTAATGGCAGCAATTCTCTCCCATTGACATCAAGAAATCGGAAAAAGAGAGGCGCAGAAAAACTTCTTTCTCCCCTGAGCCGTTCCTTTAGTCAGGAAGTGTGCATGGAGGTGTAGAAAAGGTGTGATCCCCACCGACTCGTATATAGAAGTACAAAATATAATAATAGTACTTCCCACAGTCTGCTGCTTCCCGAATTTCACTCTTCCTCAGAGTGCAATAGTGTAAATGTGTCCAAAAAATGGGAGCGCAATAACATAAAGGAAAAAAGGAAAATCAAAATAGTGTGAATAGTGTGCATGGAGGCTCCGGGAGGTCAGGTTAACAGAGTGTATAGTGGGGGAGGGGGAGCGGACAAAGAAAGAAGACAGAAGGAAGAAGACAGAAGTATAACAAAGGACAAGAAACGGAGCTGCGGAAAAAAGAGACAAGGACACAGAAGTGGTTGGTGGACATGGTAGGGAGACAGTAGGAGAGAGATTGAGAGTTTCCTTGGGGTCTCTTCTTGTTTTGGGACATGAATTAACAAAATTGGCTAATTTTGATGAAATTAAAGTTTCAAATCCCAATGCACAAGTCTAGTATCAACACCAACCTTCTTTCAATGGATGCCAGAAGCTTAAGATAAACAGATGGATAGAGCCAAGCATAAAAGCTGGTCTGGTTAATCATCCCCAAAGTATAACAGCATCCAGGCTGGCACAATCTTCACAAGTGAATGCAAAATACCGGTATATTACTTTAGTGCAAGCCCAAATAATTACTTATGATGAAAGACAATCTGTAATTCCATTATGCTAGAATGTCTAAAAAAGAGCCTGATTGATTTATATAGTGCCATCATTTTCCATTAACTCACTAAAAGATAGATCTAGTCATTTTACAGCAATTCATTCCACTTTCTGGATAATATCTTTTTGTGTAACCTAGGTATACAGTCTCAATTTCATTTTGCAGCACATGAATTTTAATAGTGCCACAATATTCATTTTCAGACAGTTTAATTGACACAGGAGTATTACACCACAGGTAATCTCTCTAAGATCTTTGCCTGTCTGTAGTAGTTCTTAAAACAGAAGAGTACCGTATTAATATCAAAAATATTTCAGTTGCTTAACACATCAAATAAATGAAACTCTGATAAGACCGAAAAATGCACTAAAAGAATGACAGAATTCAGGTTAATAAATTATTTGCAAGTCCTTTATCACACCTAGCACTTGAAATTTAACATATGATAAAAAGGATACAAGAATGACTACTACGTTATTCAAGTGGGTTAGACAGAACATTGCGCAATAGAACCTTTTTTTTTTGCAAGAGGACTTGAAGTAAAAATGCTAGAATTCCAAAGGATATTTAAGTTCCATACAAAACATAGAATCTGCAAATCTATGAATGCTGAAATACTGTTATTAATGCTGCTCTACACTCCAAAACATACAAAATATGATTATTATTTTTAGTTATCAAGGGACATTGTCATGGGGTTGATCGCTGGCAAGGAATAAAGAGATCTGTGCTTCTGCCATTGTTCTTCTGCCCTTTAGCTTTTTGTTTGTTAAGAGACTCAGAAAACGCAATTTCGTAACCCCAATAACTAGAATCCGTTTAAGTGTCTGTGTCAAAGCAGGGCATGGCAGTGTGGGCTTGAGTTAGGTTTCATTTGGGCTTTAGTATAATGGCTAGCTACGTCTGGCTCATCAGTAGGGGAGAAGTCACAGACAGAACTGAGAGGCTAAAATTCTGATATTACTCAGAGGCTCCAAAAAGCTGATTTGCCATCTTCAGGGTCAGTTTTTAATCACCAGGAGGTGGGAGAGGTGCTTGACCCTACTCATCACCTCTGTCTTGTCTACTAACTACTCATTTGAAGTCTCTTGCTGTTAGCCCTAACCCTACGCATGGCTTCTCTTACTGCTCCACTTGGCTGATCTCTACTTTCCAGCCTCCTCAAAGACTTTCCAAGGTATGGTCATTGAGGACCTATATATTCAGAACTAAAGTCTGACCTGAGATGTGCACAACTTGGTCTGTAAACCTAATATACTCACTGCTGTTATATTTATTTAAAGCAATTAAAGATGTGTAGCCTTTACCAAACTTCGCTAACATATAATAATTATTATTAATTTATATAGCACCATCATATTCATGGTACTGCACATAAGCTGACTTCCAAACTGTGAGTAGTTGAGTGAACACCATAGGTTCTACAAGCTTGTTGAGTTAGATGTTTTTGATTCATTAACATTTCATCACCAAACTTTGAGTCATTACACATTGAATTATGTCTCTTTTCAGAGAACAATCTCCTGATTGAGACATGTGTTCCCAGACTTTTTGGGTTCTCAGATATACTTTCTTTCTTTTTACCAAGGAAGGTATTTAGCATAGTCAATGCTCTTATAAAAATATTTTTATTGAATATGATCATTTAATAAATGAGTGATAGCTTTATGATCAAATGTTCTTAGGAAAAAACGTTTAGAAAATTCTAAAAAATTTCCAGTGGCAATGTATGTATCCACAGCCCTAATGCATAGTGGGTGAAAGGACAGAATCGCCCTGTCCAAAAATGAAGCAATGGGAAGCTATGCATAGATGTACAGTTAGGAAATATTTGGACACAATTTCCATAAATGTGGCTCTGTATGCCACCACAATGAATTTGAAATAAAACAATTGAGATGCAATTGAAGTGCAGACTTTCCACTTATTCAAGAGGTTGAACAGAAATATTGTATGAAACATTTAGGAATTACCACCATTTTCATACACAGTCCCCTCCCCTTAATTCATGTGCTCAAATGTAATTGGACAAATCAACCCAATCATGAATAAAATGTAAATTTTTAGTACTTTGTCCAGAATCCGTTGCAGACAATGACTGCTTAAAATACTGGGTTTCCTCCTTTATGAGGCTTTGCCAGGTCTTTAGTGCAGCTGTCTTTAGTTGTGGTTTATTTGTGGGTCTTTCTGCCTTAAGTTTTGTCTTCAGCAAGTAAAATGCATGCTCGATTGGGTTGATATCAGGTGATTCACACTAAGGAGACGGTCAGACAGCACCTTCATTGCACGAGCAGGGTTCCACCCAACACCCTCAAATGCAGTATAGAATCCCAAGGTGCTCAGCAATGTGAGTAAATCAGTTCAGTTTACTTTCCACATGAGTGGCGACGTTTCAATAGCCATTTCTCAAGCATGTGCTCTAAAAAAAAGTTGTCTTATATTCGAGCAAATACAGTATTCCACTTCTTTGCCTTAAAAAACGAATTGTCCATCGTATCAACTTCGCTGATTCTGAGCAGACAATATATCCCTATGCACTTCAGAAATCCAGCTTCTTATGTTTTCTGTCACACCATCACTAAACACTAGTGACCCAGTGCCATTGGAAGCCATGCATGCCCATGCCATCACACTGCCTTTTACAGATGATGTGTTATGCTTTGGATCATGAGCTGTTCCAAGTTGTCTCCATACTTTTTCTTTCCCATCATTCTGGTACAGGTTGATCTTAGTTTCATCTGTCCAAAGAATGCTGTTCCATAAATCGTCTAGCTTTTTAGATGTTTTCTGGCCTTTCTAATCTTGAGCCTTATAAATGATTTGCACCTTGTGGTAAACCCTGTGTATTTATTCTCGAGAAGTCTTCTCTTTCTGGTAGACTTGGATAATGATATGCCTAACTCCTGGAGAGTGTTCTTCACTTGGCTGGATGTTGTGAAGGGGTTTTTCTTTACCATGGATAGGATCCAACATCATCCACCACTGTTGTTTTCTGTGGACGTCCAAGCGTCTTTGTGTTGCAGAGATCACTAGTGCATTCTTTTATTCTCAGGATGTACCCAACTGATAATGTGGCCACTCCTAATGTTCCTGCTTTCTCTTTCATGTATTTTTTCTATTTTTGCAGCCTAAGGATGGTCTGTTTCACTTGCAAATGTCATACCCTAAATAAACTCCAGACCTTTTACCTGCTTAATTGATGTAGAAATAATAAAGGAAAAGCACACACCTACCCATGAAACAGCTTTTGAATCACTTGTCCAATTACTTTTGGGTCTACACATCATAGAGCTTTAATTCCCAAATCCTTCCTCCAACATGCATGTGAATATCCTCAAATTAAAGCTGAGAGACTGCACTTTAAGCCCATATTCATTACTTAACTGTAACTTGAATTGACTTTGGTAAACAGCCGAAATAACAAAACTTGTGTCAGTGTCCAAATATTTCCGGACCAAACTATACATGAAATTCATGCCGTCAAGACATATCCCATGTTTTCTTATTCCAATGCAATAGTTTCTGATCCAGTAATGTGTTTTATGCCAGAGGAGCATGGAAGCCTCACACATTCTGATATCTCTGATCTTAATGTAGACTAATGGACAGTATAGTGTTAACATTGTTGTCATAAACTCTTATAAACATCTAACATATCCACTACTTCCTTGGCTGTGCCTTCACCGCTATGGAAATGTCAAAACAGTTTTTATAGCAAATTTCCCTAATGTGCATTAAGGTTTTTACATGAAAAGTTACACAAATGCCTGGGCACGTTTCCTAAAAATC
>VKOC01031603.1:0-15168 GCA_009364415.1 Spea multiplicata
TTGTTCATGCACAATAAATACATTTTTCAGATTAAGCATTAAAATTCTGTTAAAATATAGTATTTAATAATTGATTAATATGTTTTATATATATATATATATATATATATATATTGGTTTTGTCTTCTTTTTTTACATATCCACAGACTGCACTTTATTTATCTGGAAGAATTATACATTATTTAGCTACTATTACACAGTCATATCATTAAGTATATCATTGTATTGATTGGTGTTTTTTGACACATGTTTATTTATACCGGTATATTTGTATTACACAGGTGGTGCTCCTGGGCTTTTCCTTTTCAGTATTATTATTTGTATGTTGTTTGTATATTACACAAAGCCATTTTCTACTTAGATACATGTCCCTTTTATCCCTATACAATACTGTGACCAAAGAGACTGATCACCTGGAAAAACTGAACACTGGAAAGAAAGAGGGGCAGAGCAGAAGTGTTCTTACTAAAGCAGGATCATTAAAGATCGCTTGGTGCCAGCGTTCTCATCACTAGAAGCCATAATAACGTCTATATAAAACAGCAGAAATTGGGTTTATGAATGAAATGATATAAAATAACACACGATGTGTCTTCTAAATGCGCTACAAAGTTAAGCAAATATCAAACAATTATATATATATAATATAATATATATAATTAAATATATCCTTATGTCAGGCCACTGTTTTTAAGACAACCATGAGCGGTTGCAGGTCATCTACTGTGCTTGGTGCAGTTTTAAACATTTATGGGCCAGGAATTAGCTTCAAGACTAACCTCTATTAGTAATAAAGAACTCCTCCACCAGCAGTTAACCAGTGAATACCCAGCACATCAACCTGCTCCTCCACAATAAGAGGCAGTTATGAAATGGTTAAATATTCCATGTTCTGTTACAATAGCCGATCTTCTCTAGATGGCAAACATACATTTACAGCATAACAGAACAGGTCTATACACACAACATGCTTCCTTGACTACACAAGGATCATCCTTGATTAATGAGCACAGTAAATATATGATCTTTCAATTAATAATTATATATAAGATTATTATATGAAAAATGATGTATAAAAAAAAAAAATAACGCGCGAATAAAGGGCCTGGCAGTCATACTCCGAGGTGCGATCCTCAAAACAATTCCTACCTACCATTTAAATGGCTTAAGATGCGCAGGATTGAATGTCAGTCACAGGAAGTCGAACCCTATTTTTTTTTTCTTTTTTTTTATTATTTTTATTACATTGTAGCCATTTTGGGTGTTAAGACAACGCGAGACTTCATAGTGTAGAGGAGGGGGGAGAAGAGGAAGTGTTGCTCTCGGGAGAGCGGGGAGGGGGTAGTTGCCACGCAAAAGCATAATATTCAGTGCGTTATCAAAGCATCTAAAGGCATTCAGTTGCTGTGTATAGAAAGAAAAGCAAGATTCAGTAGGAAGTGTTGTAAGTTTTTTTTTTTTAAATATAGGATTAATCGGAGTATAATATGAAAAGTGATGGCGTAAGCGGTAGATTGTATTAGTCAGGCCCCCATAGTGTTCGTTATCGGTCAGCTGTGAAATGTTTGATAAATAAGACGCGGGAGATTCCATTCACGATGCCTCATAAATACAGACGCTGTGTGCAGTCACGTGTATAGCACCAACCGCCAAAAAGGGTTTAGAGACACAGATTGTACATTACTTGCTATGTTGGTGCTAAAAAAAAAAGTACTAAAGAGTATAGTCATTTATGAAAAATATGAAATATTTGCACCGATTTAGCTTATAAACCATTAATGTTTTCCTGTGATATATGGGAAATACATCAATACAAAACCAGGGGTTATAAACACAGGTGTGTGGAGCAGAGGTGTCCTATTAGGTGGAACAGTCCCTCTTTTCTATTAAAATGTTTGGTGAGTATGATTGTATTGTGGTGTTCTACAGCCCTAAATTTATGTAGAATCACCAAGAAATGTGTTTATAAATTTAATTGTGTGAACAAAATACATTTTTCCAGCTGCCTTAGTAAAAAAAATAACTTACCTAAAGGTCAAAATCACAAACATTTTTGGTAAAGTCTTACCCACACCTCTAGGACAAAGTGTCCCTTTTTTGGAACACTTGAAGCTTTGGGAGGTCTTCAAGGTTTGGATTATAGGCCCAAAAGGTGTTCAAATGTACCATGTTTGCCAGAAAAAGAAAAAGGACAATTGTGGTAAAGATCTCATTATTGGCTAAATCAATTACATTAGATTGTAAGCTTTCAAGGCTACTTGCCTGAAGAAGAGACCTAAGTTGCCCTGAAAGCTTACAACCTAATGCAAGTAACATACTCCAAAAGGCCATCTAAGCTACAGCAACTTGGTAAGAAGGGGAAGAATTAAAACAATGCAATGTCACTGTTGTCACCCTATCCTGCAACTATAAAATCTCTAGCGGATGTATCAAATTTGACCTCATTCATAATTTTGTTGGGAACACTTAATTGCCATGTGACATAAAAGCAAATAAAAGGTAGTTGTTATAGAAACTGAAAATATGCTTGTTTTGATGTGATTACACATTAAGCACTACAACAAATCATTTCTTATGTGATTAACCTCTTAGCGACCAGTGATGTACCTGGTAAATCATTAAAAGAGGTCCCTAGAGGACCAATGATGTACCTGGTACGTCATGGGTTAAAAACTGACAAAAGCAGTCAGCATTTAGCAAATTCCCTGAACTATATATATATATATATTAGTTTTTTTATTTCAACTTAACCCTAAGGGCTTAATTTTTTATATGTAATGTTTTTATGTGTATTGGTTAGTTAGTGTAGCGGGAGTTAGTGGGGAAGTAGATAAGGTTAAGCAAAAAAATAAAACTAAATAGGAATATATATATTTTTTTAATATTTATGCTAGCTAAATAAATGGGTTTAAAAAATATCGTACATAAATAAATATGGTTTATACTTTGTATGAATATACTAAATGAGAAATAACTATTGAAGAAAGATATAGCAAAAACAGGAAAATTGCTCCAGTCCTATAGAGCAAAAAAGCCCTGGTCCTTAAGTGGTTAAACATTACAAAGAATACAACGACGTAGCATTGTTTAATGTCTCTGACAAGCCGATAAAGAAGAATGCATATTGAAGTACTGTGTGAATTACATTACATTAAACTTACCTGAGCAAGAAGCTGCAGTCCTGCAGCTGCCCTCTTCCTCCATGGTCTGATGATCCTTGTCACTGACTAGTTGCTTGAAGTGCATATGATAGCTGGGTTGTCCCTTTAAACAGCTAGAATGCCACTCTTTTCCACTAGATTAACCAATTCAGTCCCCTTATGACATACCTGAACATCTTATGTACGTCCAACATCTCCCTGCGGCACGGGAGATCAGGCTGTCTATTGACAGCCTGAACTCTCCCCTGTCGGCAAAAGCCAGCATTGCAATTGATCGTGGAGTACCGGTACACTATTATTCAAGGAGTACTTGATCTTGTGATTGGGCATTCCCTTCCAGTAGGTGTCGCCGATACACACCGCAAGTTCACTTGAGGACTGGGGAGCATCAGTAGGGTCTTCTAGAAATTGCTGGGCTCTCCTATAGCTCCCCCTGCTGGCTGATTGCAATTATTGAGTAAGCAAGTGACAAAAAATACAATATTTGTCAAAAATACAAGACTTAATGCAAATACAGAGTTTTTGAGTTGTCTATTTGGTAGTTTCTGTTTTAGAAGTTTCTTTCCAAAAGACCACAACACATCTAAGATATGATTAGGGTTTTCTAAAAGTCATTAATAAGGAAAATTTAACACCATATCAGTGGTCTCCACTTCCAGTTCTCCAGGGGAGGGCTGACCACTTTTAGGGGCAGGCCAAGCCAAACGGCCTAGAAATATAGTGTGCCTGTTCAACAAGCTGAAAGTAAATGTGTAAATTGTTATTAGACACTGTGGGGGCAAAATTTAGATTGCCTCGCTGCCTTCAAACAACACCTCAATATTTAAGTCTTTAACCACCTCTATAGCCTATGGATGTAGAGGTACTTCCTAAAGGTAATCTTGGCACACCTTTTCAAGACACACCTGTACATCATTGGGCTTTTGCAGCAGCACTGACATCTATTGACAGTCTGGACTCCCCCCTGTCACCAGAAGCCAGCGTCTCCGGTCTCTTGCCACCAAAGGTTAGTAATGGAGCTTGGCATGAGCGCTGGTATTTGGTTACATAAGAAATGGCCAATTGGAAGGTTAATGGTGTATTGGATATACCCTGCAGATGTATTCATTATATTAAACACGCTCACAGGACTCCCAAGTAATGAAGAAGTTTGTTTTTCTTTACTTGGGAACACTGTGAGTATGTTTAATTTTTTGGACTTTTTGTATAGTGACTGAACAGCACCCAGGCATGTGGATTATCTTGTACTAATAGAGGCTGAGTGCAGGGCTATTGGATATATAGAAAAACTAATCTACAACCGTTTAACCCACTTTCTGCCCTCAAACACCCTGCTCGACCCCCTGCAATCTGATTTCCGCCCACAGCACTCGACTGAAGCTGCTCTCACCAAAGTCACAAATGACCTTCTATCTGCTAGAAACAATGGCCACTACTCTATCTTAATCTTACTTGACTTCTCTGCTGCCTTCAGATACAGTCAACCACCCCCTCCTCCTACAGACTCTCAGCTCTCTTGGTGTCCGTGATACTCCTCTGTCCTGGATTAACTCGTACCTTTCCAACAGATCCTTCTGATTGTCTTTTGCTGGCGACTCCTCCTCCTCAATGCCTCTGTCTGTTGGAGTACCTCAGGGCTCTGTCATGGGTCCTCTACTATTCTCCATCTATACTTCCTTCCTTGGAAAACTCATTGACAGCTTTGGATTCAAATAACACCTCTATGCAGACGACACACAAATCTATCTCTCCCCAATCTCTCTGCATCTGTCCTCTCTCAGATCAGCAACTGCCTATCTGGCAATTCTTCCTGGATGGCCTCTCACCACCTCAAGATAAATCTCTCTAAGACTGAGCTACTTCTAATCCCTCCTTCTAACTTTATTTCCCTCTCTATCACTGTTGAGGGTGCCACTATCTCTCCATCACCACATGTCCGCTGCCTCGGAGTGACCCTAGACTCTAACCTATCTTTTATCCCTCACATCAAATCACTCTCTAAATCTTGCCACTTCCAACTGGGTAACATTTCCAAAATTCGTCCTTTCCTGACGCCAGCACCACGAAACAACTAATCCACTCCCTCGTAATCTCCTTTCTAGACTACTGCAACAACCTACTTATTGGCCTCCCTCTCTCCCGACTATCCCCTCTATAATCTGTGCTCAATGCATCTGCCAGGCTAATCTTTCTCACCCAACGCTCTGCATCTGCCGCACCTCTCTGCGAGTTCCTCCACTGGCTCCCCATCCATAGCAGAATTAAATTCAAAATACTTACTCAATCCTACAAAGCTCTTACTAACACCGCTCCCCTCTACCTATCCTCCCTCATCAGCAAATATAGTCCAGCCCGCCCTCCATTCCTCTTGTATCTGTATGTCAATTGCTTGTCATTTTGTACTTGTCGTTATCTGAACAGCGATGCGGAATCTGTCGGCGGTTTATAAATAAAGTATAATATTTATATATATCTTACATACCATTGCCCTAGGACCAAATGTAAAAATAAAAACCCCTGCTTTTTCTTTATCCTCCTGTTGTTGATCCGACCTGTCTGACCTACTCTGCTCCACTGCATCCATCATACAGTATCATTACAGTACCAAGGGTCATTATGGAGAAAACCATCACATGGATCAGTTTGCCTAGGCCAACCCCCTGCTATGGCATCTTCTTCTCTGTCTCTGGACCCAGTACTTCAGCAGACCATGAGACTTCCACCTCCTCCACAATACAGGGGCGACCCATCAGTCTGCAGGAGATTCCTCAATCAGTGCTCTATTCACTTTGAGATGTGCCCTCACCTGTTTCCAACCGACAGAGCCAGAGTGGGGTATGTGATTTCCCTCCTGACCAACAGAGCCCTAGCCTGGACCTCTCTACTGAGGGAACATAACATCCCCATTGTAAACAACTATAATGACTGTCACAGCTTTCAGGCAGGTATTTGATTGCCATAGTCATACTGCCTCGTACAGTCTCTTTGCTCTCCGCTAAGGCTTGTCAGACTATGCTACCGAATTCGGTTGCATGGAATAATGAAGCATTAGTGGCCTCATTAACAAATGGTATATTAGAACACCTGAAGGACAAATTGGCTACCCGTGATTTATCCCTTGACCTGGAGCAACTAATTAACCTTCTCAACCGCATAAATCTACGGCACTGCCAAACATAACAAGATTGCCTAAGGAGACCCCTTCCTCGTCTGGCTCCTCTATTCACCCCTCCTGAGTTCACTCCTCCTCCATCCGAAGAACCCATGCAGATTGGTTCTACTAAACTGTCAGAGGAAGAGAAGGCCCTTTGCCGTAGACAAGGACTGCGTTTGTATTGTGGTCCTAAGGGACACTTTGCTTGTGCCTGTCCCAATAAGCCGGGAAACTACAATGCCTAGAGTGGATTAGGGGGCCTGCTCTAGGTGTATCTGCCGGCCTCTTCTAATACATAAGTCTCCAGGATGACAGTACCTATCTCTCTCGCTATTCGGGATAGGTCCATCTCTGCCCAGGCCCTCATTTACTCTTGGACAGCTGGGGATTTTATTGATCTACGGTTTTCCCTGGTACATGACATACTGCTGGTCGCTAAAAAGACACCATGTGGAGGCTACCTACAGCCGCCCCCTTCAGCTGGCAACTATTCCTCTATGCCTCCGGGTGGGCATTCTCCATAAAGAGACTCAAAGTTTCCAAGGTGTTTACTAAACTAGACCTATGAGGAGCATTCATTTTGATTCGCATTCGTCAGAATGATGAATGGAAGACTGCCTATAACACTAACTTGGGCCACTACGAGTATTCTTATATGCCATTCGGTTTATGCAATGACCCCACAGTCTTCCAAGAGTCCGTAAGCGACTGCTTTCAAGACTATATACAGCGGTTTGTTTTTGCACCTCTGGCGAGGAGAAACAAAGCCCGGAACCCATTGTACCCAGCAATCACATAATCTCTACCGTTACTACTGTTATCTCTTCCCCCTTTCTTCAACACATACGTCAAAGTCAAACCTCAGACCCCACCAATATGCCGGCAGGGAAACTGTTTGTGCCCTCCAACTACAGGAAAAAAGCCTTATTAAATTTGCATCACTCCTCCAAGATTGCAGGTCATTCAGACTTTATTTTCAGTGGGACAATACTTTTGGTGGGCATCTTGGCGGATGACATTAGAGGCTTTATTAAAGGTTGTTGTATTTGTGCCACCACCAAGATACCTCGTGGATTACCTGCTGGGCAATTAGTACCACTGCCCATTACTAAGCAACAATGGACACACATAGCAATGGATTTCATAGTCGACCTACTTTCCTCACATTCATTTACCATCATCCTTTACCATAGATCGATTCCTCAAGATGATTAATTTAATTCCCCTACGGAAGTTTCCCTCTGCTAAAGAACTTGCCTGTATATTCGTAAAGGAAATAGTACGGATTCATGACTTTCCACATGAAATAGTCTCCAATCGAGGAGTCCAATTCCAGAGAAACTGGAAGTCTAATGGAGTGCTGAACGAGCCAATAAAAACATGGAACAATATTTAAGAACTTTTGTGAATGATACTCAAGATGATTGGTCCGGATTACCCCCCCTAGCTGAGTTCTCCCTCAATATAAAGCAGGTTCCTCGACCATGCGGCAGACCACTCTGCCTCCCATCGGAAAATGCGTGTTGTGATGTCGCGTCTACACGCGTACTGTATTGATACGCATTTGTGACCTCATATGGCACTGCCTGACCTTCTGTGTCTCGTTCTCGACCCTTGGTGCCTATTTAAACACAGAACCTTCACTATTACATTACCCTTGGCTGGTGTACGACGTGTATAGTATTATTGCTCTAGTTTGATCGTGTTAACCCGTTATGACCCGGACTGTTTGACCTCGTTCCTTGTTTTCTGATTTTGGCTTATTCAGTGCTCTCCTTTTACCGACCCGGCTTGTTTGACCTGCTCCTAGTCTCCTGAGTTTGACATTGGTGGCTTTTGCCAGTCCTGCCTGATCCATCTTACAGTATCATTACACCTGGGTTTCTCTTTAACCCCTTTGTGACAATGGCTGATTTTATATTTTTTACCCTATGTTACAATTGCTGTTTTAATATTTCTGCGGGTGCTCATGTTTAGCTGTAATTTTCTTCTTTCCCGTTTACTGAACCCACACAAGTTATATATTGTTTTTTCAGGACAATAATGGTTTTCATTTAGATGTCTGTTTTTGATTGTATCATGTCATTTACTAAATTATTAACCATTTATTAAAATATGGTGGAAAATTTAGAAAAAAAGGATTTTTCTGACTGTTACTAAAAAATCTTTTTATTCAGCTATAAAAACTAATGAAAAAAAGTTTAGAAATACCCAATATATTTCTTTATTCTGCACGTTATGGGGCAATAAGTACAAGTAGTGTTTTGCTATTTCAAGACCATTTTTTTTTCAAATCTGGTAATTCTGCCCCATGTGCTATTTTGGGAATCTTTGAAGCTGGCCAATGCAATTTATCACAGCAAACCATATATTTTTTAAAGATTAGACACCACAGGGTTTTTCAAATGATAGTATTTTAACTCTTTCCATGCACTAATTCTACCATTAGTCTTTGTCAAACTTTGTGGTAGTCATTGTTTTTACCTTTTTTTTCCCCACACACATTTTACTTCAGGTATGATTTTACAGGTCCTGGTATATGTCACTTTCACACAACATGCCAGTATGTGTTCACTATCATCTCCTGAGTATAGTGATACCACCCATGCATGTGTTTCCCTTGCTGTTGGGGGGCAAAAGGGCCACATTTGGGGCATGCACATTTTTCAATGTTGAACCTTGACATTTGGGGATCCTGTGCCCTTGCACTATTTTCTCCTGGCCAATTCAGTGTGCCCAATAAAACCATATATTTTTGAAAACTAGACACCCCAGGGTATTTCAAATGTTGGTGTTTTACCTCTTTCTATGTACACGTTTTACCACCAGCCTTTGTCAAAGTTAGTATTTCTTTGTGTGTATTTTCCCCCACACATTGTACATTAGGTATGAATTTACAGCTCCTGGTATATGTCACTGTCACACAACACCCCAATATGTGTTCAGCAACATCTTCTGAGTACAGTGATAACCCTCATGCATGGGTTTGCTCGGTTGTTTGAGGATAAAAGACCACATTTGGGACGTGTGCATTTTTCAAATTGAAAATCTGACATGTGGTCATCCTTCCCTCCTGTGTTAAGTGGGACATTGGCCAATTCAATTTACCCCATTAAATCATACATTTTTAAAATTAGACGCCCCATGGGCATTTAGCATGGCAGTATTTTAACTCTTTCCAATGCGAGAATTGTTTGCAGATACAGCGCTAATTTTAGGACCTAAAGTACAACGTGTACACAGGTATTAAGTGGAGTGCCTCAGGGGTCTGTCCTCGGTCCTCTTCTTTTTAATTTATTTATAAATGATCTCCCAAGCTGCATCGATAGCCATGTCAGAGTTTTTGCTGATGACACAAAATTAGGCTAGACTAATCTTGATGTTTCTTCTTTGCAGGAACATCTAGACAGAGTTGGGGACTCGGTGTGCAAGTTCAATATAGAGAAATGCAAAGTTATGCATTATGGTAAAAATAATAAAACTGCAACCTATTCTGTAAATGGAAAATCCTTGGGGGAAACTATCAATGAGAAGGACTTAGGAATAACAGTTGACAACAGACTTAACAACCAGCAAGCAGCTGCGAGGGCCAATAAGGTTTTGGCATGCATAAAAAGAGGTATTGATTCAAGGGAGGAGGATATTATCTCAGTCATTTGTAAGACCTCACCTTGAATATGCGGTACAATTCTGGGCACCAGTCCTAGAAAAAAGTGCAAAGGAAGGCTACGAAATTAATAAGGGGATTGGGAGATACTAGTTATGAAGAGAGACTAAAAAAGTTAAGATTATATATGCTAGAAAAACAGCGTCTCAGAGGGGATATGATAAGGTTATTTAAATATATGCAGGGCCAATATAAAGAGCTGTTCAGTGGCCTGTTCATTAGCAGAAATATACAAAGAACAAGAGGTCACCCTCTGAGACTGGAAGAGCGCAGGTTTTATAGACGACAAAGGAAGGCATTCTTTACAGTGAGGATAATAAAGGTATGGAATTCACTTCCAAGGGAGGTGGTGTTATCCTATACATTAGATACCTTCAAAGGAGCCTCAATATTTTCTTAGAAAGGCATGACATACAGGGATATAAATAGAATAAGTTAATTTTTGGAGCTTCTTGATCAAGGAGAAATCCGATTGCCTCTTGGAGTCAAGAAGGAATTTTTTCCCCTGATGGCAGAATTCAAAGTAGCTTATTTAGGTGTTTTTTTGCCTTCTTTTGGATCAAGAATAAGAAGGTTAGGTAGAAGAGTTGAACTTGATGGACTTAGGTCGTTTTTCAACCTTACAAACTATGTGTGTGTGGAAAAATACACAAAAATATATTACTGCGTGGTTGGCATGGCCAGGAAGATGGCCGCTTAATTAGGGAGCTCCGCACCACCTGCTCCTAAAAATCATCAAGCACACCTGCTAAACCCGACATGGGCAGAAATAAAAAGGTGCCTGCAGAGCCGGTCACTATGAGGAGTGTAGCATGGCGCAGACTCCCGCATATTCCCAAACCTCGGAGGAGGACCCTTCCCAACAGCACTCAAGGGGCTCTCCAGAGCCTTTCTCGAGAGATTGGCACCAAGTCGTCTCTCTCTTCAGCCTCCTTGTAGCAGAGGTCAAACAGAAGGTACGATCTGAGGTTACAGTCATGTGGGCAGACATATCGTGCCTGGATGCGAGAGTCTCTAGTGCTGAGACCAGGACAAGGGAGGTAGAACATCAGAGTAAGGGGCATGCCTGAAGGTGAACTCCCTGAAGATCTTAAGCAGATACTAGACAAGCTATTTTCCATGATACTGGATTGGCCTGAGGATCCTGGCAGGAAGTCCATCAAATTTGATCGAGCCCATAGGGTCCTAATATATGGAGGTGGCCCGGGGACCCCCCCAGAGATATATATAATGCTGCCTTCATAGTGCTGCCTACACTGAAGGAGGAGATTATGCAAAAGGCGCATGCTCACAGATTTTGGGCTTTTGAGGGACACAAGATCGCACTCTATCAAGATCTCGCTTGCTACACATACATCAGCCTTAATGATGGTGCGAACGCCTGTGGATGTGTGAGGTCTTTCCTGATGGCGCTGGAGCTACCTGTGATAGAAATTGAATATTGGCTCAACAGAGATCCGGGACCTGGTTAGCAACATAACAGACCCGCGCTGCATGGGGCCCACTGCGCAAGATCTTTTCTCCTTGCCCCCCCCTGCCGAATTTGTAAACTAACTGCCGACTACCTACCGGGAAGCTGGGAGATTTCCCAGTGGGTCGGCTGATCTGGGGACCTGTGGATCATTGAAGGCGTGCAACGTGATGCCTCTGACGGCTACCACTCTGAGGCTCTTCGTTCCGCCCCCTTGTAAGACGAGACGCTTGCGGGGGCGTCTTATGTGCCCCCTCGTATATATTGTCACCACTGCTCTCTGGGGTAATCCGGACTGACTTCGTTCCGGGACAGACCTGGGGGAGGCTGGAGTTCCTGAGGCTCCCACTACCTGTCCGGGTCCGTGCACTGCGGAGAGATGGAGGTGTTAAGCCCTTAGAGGCACTGCCACCGAGGGCCGGTCCCATACCTGGGAACTCTCTGGGTTTTGCCTGGAGATTGCTGGGTGAAGCACTGCTTCTCAGCATCTCTGGGTCGCGGTAGCGGGGTCTTGACACGCACCGATCCCGCCCATTTCCCCTTTAAATGGGGGGTTTTACCACTGCCATCGGCGGGACCTCCCGCTGAAGTCAGTGGGCAGTCCTGGCTGCGTCCCGCAAGGGAAGGCTCCGGGTAGCCGGAGCCCAGAAGTTCCCAGGTATGGCTGGTCCTACCTGGCTGGAGCGCTTCACATATCAAGTCACACATTATATTTCTACCCTCCCAAACCAACACTATCTTAACCAGCTTTGAAAACTGGTGCACTAGGGCATACACGCTTTATTCTATAATTCTGACCGCAACATACACTACAAGACCTTCTTTGTGCCTGACTTGGGAATCCATTCATTTGCGACACACGACTTACAGACGATGACTGGGGGAAAAAAAAGCTCCAAGACGACTAAGACCCAAGAGACGAACTATAAGCTCCTGACACATTGGTACCGGATGCCACAGAGACTGCATCATAGATGTTGGAGGTGTGGTAGGGATGTGGGTAAATTGCATTAGTCTGCTTTAAAGATAGCACATGGGGAAAGAATTACCAGATTTGGAAAAAATGGTTTTGAAATCGTAAAATGCTACTTGTACCTATTGCCTCATAACATGCAGAAAAAAGGAAAAAATATTGGGTATTTCTAAACTATCTATAGATCTATCTATCTATTTAGCAGTTTTTCATTAGCTTTTATAGCTGAGTAAAATAATTTTTTTATATAGTAAATGACATGATAAAACCAAAGTAATGACATCTAAGGAAAACCCTTCTTGTCCTGAAAAAAACCCAATATATATAACTTGTGTGGGTTCAGCAAACAAGAAAGAAGAAAATTACAGCTAAACATGGGCACCACAGAAATGTTAAAAATATGTAACAAAGAGTACAAAACATAAAATCAGCCATTGTCATAAAAGGGGTTCAAATCTACATTTTTATGTTTCCTGAAATTAAACCTGACATCTTCGGCCGGTCCTGCTGACGTCAGTGGGAGTTCCCATTGATGTCAACAGGAAACACCCCCATTTAAAGGGAAAATGGGTGGAGAGCGGGGCTCCGGCGATCCGGAGGATTCGAGTCTTGACCCGGAGAAGCGGTGCTTCACCAGGAGATCTGTTGGTCAAACCCGGAGAGTTCCCAGATATGCATATCACTAGTTAAAAATACGTTAAATGTTAACACCTTAAGGACTGGGGTGTTTTTTTCTTTTTGTACCCTTCTGTTTTAACAGTTTTGTGGTGCTTGCGTTTAGCTGTCCTTTTCTTCTCTCTCCTTTAGACAACACAAGTTAAATATTGTTTTTTTTTTCTGAACAAGAAGAATTGTGTTTAGATACAATTTTTTGATCAAAGCATCTAATATATGAAAAAAATATGGTGAAAAATCTTTTACTCCTCTACAAAAGCCAAAATATATCAAACCATTGATATATTTTGACACCCCAGAGTATTTCAATTACCAGTATTTTAACACTTTCCATTCACTAACTGTACTACCATCATTTGTGAGTAATTTATTTTGCATGGTTTTTTCCCCCACAGAAATTGTATTTTAGGATTACACGTATAGGTTGTGGTAGATGTCACTTCAAAACAACACCCCAATATGTGTTCAGCAACATTTCCTGAGTATAGTGATACCACCCATGCATGGTAGGTTATTTTGAGGTCTAAAGGGCCATATGTGGCACATGCCCAATTCAGTTTTTCAACTGGGTTACCAAGTTTTTTTCTAAACACATTGTATACATTTACAGCTCTTAGTACATGTTAATAACCAACAGCGCTCAAAATGTGTTCACCAACATCTTTCAAGTACAGTGATACCATCCCATGCATAGGTTTTTGGGGGTTAAAAGGTCACATTTGGGAGCTGTCCCATCAAGTGTAATGGCATAACATTTATGAGAGCAGTTTTGTGAGTTATAAAAGCTTTCCTCTTGTTTACATACATTGACAACCCACCATGCATATTGCAACAATTAACTTAATATGAATTGGGAATCTTGGTGGGAAAATGTTTAGTAGTGCTATTTTTGGGGTGATGCATAGACACACATTTAATAATCAATTGGAATATATCTGTTCAAAGTTTGCTAAGGTGAGAGCATGTCCACCGTATATGACACATTGTCCTCTCTTCCCCGCAGCCTCTCCAACATAGATTGGAAACTGTGACGGAACCCTCCATCACTGAGAGTCAGCCTCTTCCGTATTGAATATAGGCCCTGACTTTGTAAAGACTTCTGTGTCTACCCCCAGCAGTATATCATCTCATCACTTGCTGAGGGGTTATCTCTGGCAGACAGCCGGGATCTGCAACCAGGCAATAACCACCATTGTTTTAGTTTAATATCAGACTAAAACCATGGTGTACTAATATGTTGTTTAAGTCAGCAACCCCCCCCCAGTTGCTCCACTGCAAACAGGTAACCCGGCCAATCTCTGGAACTAATTTTGGCCGGTAATAGTGGAGGTTGGGACCCCATTGTGTTGTTAATCCCTTTACTGACCCTGTTGTCTCTGGGAGGCAGAATAAGAGGTGGTTTGTATCCCAATATCTTGATTTATGTTAATGTGTGCTTTGCTGGCAATATCCAGCCGTGTGTGTGAAAAATACAATTTTCGTTATACCCTACACTGAGTCTCGGCTAGTGACAGGGAAACCAGATAAAGAGTGTTTTTTCCCAGGTAGACAAGGGTAGCACAAGAGCTTGGAAAGTAGCAGGAAATAAACAAACCCAAAATATTTTTCTGCAAATCATGGAGCTTTTATTAAAAAACAAATGTTTTACGATGGAATTAAACAATTTACGGTAAGAGACTTTTTTCCTATGAGGGTCGCTTATTATTCAGCGGCTTTTTCTTTTTTTTCTTAAATTAATATTCAGATTTGGGGGGTCGTCTTATAATCGAGCAAATGCGTAGTATGCACTCTCAACAGCAAGGAAGCTTATGTTGGTTTGAACTAGAACAAGAATGTGTAAAATCTGAAAACAATCTAATTAAGCTTTTATGGACTACAGGCTCTGATAGAAAGGGTGGTAAAGATTCACAGAATTTGATACTTAAAGTTCTACCAGCCCCAGGATCTTCTTAAAAAACAGCTTAATTTTAAAAGTAATCCCTGCTTATGACATATCTTATGTGCATTATAGACAATCTACCGTATTTGCTTGATTATAAGATGACCCCCCAAAATGTGAATATTAAT
>VKOC01031605.1:0-10706 GCA_009364415.1 Spea multiplicata
CCTAAATTAACCCTAAACACCCCACTAACTATAACTGCCCCTAACTTTTCAGCCCAAATAGTAATTTTATACTCACCAGTTAGATGAGTTCTTGAGCCATTATGACGGTATAGGAAATGGGCGGGGCCAATTGGCACTTTGGCCCCACCCCTTTTTGACTTCCTGTCCCTCCCTGCAGTCACTGCCAATAGGCCCCACCCCTTTCTCTCTGTCCCTCCTTGCAGCCAATCGGCAGTGAGGGACTGGAAAATGGAAGTGGGTGGGCCAATCGGCAGTGACTGCAGGGAGGAACTGTAAGTAGGAGCTGCTGCAACTAATCGATAATGAAATTCGTTGTCAACGACTTTCATTATCGATTATTATCGATTTTATCCATTAGTTGTTGCAGCCCTAAATAATTTCCTTGAATATTTTGACTTAAGGTGAGGTATGCAATTTTAGAGATAGATACGAGGTCAAACCCAGAAAATGAAAAGGTATAGGGAAAAATTGGTCAGGCATACAAATGCCAACCTGAACCCCATCAATGCAAAGTAAAATAACATGGTAAATATGGTGTACCTATATTTATTACTCATCTCCATAGTGAGGTCCTCCTGACTTTAAGTACAGTCCCAGGTCCTCACCTATAGCCAAGTACATACACATCATACAAAGAGAACAGGAATAAAAGGCAGACAAAGTACAAGCTAAACAATAGAATAATATTTGCAAGATTACTGGTGAGCAATCGATTGGTGAGCATAGAAAAAGACCAGTTGTAATTGGCAGCCAAGGACAAGCATTCTATAGCTCTGTTACCTTTCGCCGGCGGGTCTGCCCAGGGAGCTCCGCTGCTGCCGCCCGGCCGCACGTCCCGCTCCTCGGGTGGGGGCATCCTCAAGGGTGCCCGCTGTCAGGTCCTCCAGCCATGCTCGCCGCCGGGGATCACCTTCTTCGCCGTCCTCGGCCGTCCTGGCGTCTGTCTCTCCTGCCGTGGGGTCCTGGAAGGGTTCTGCTGCCGTCCTTGGTGCTATGGAGGTGCGCACATATGCACACTGTCATGGCGGCCAGGAATCCTTACCCAGCAACTGCGTACGTCACGCTAGGGGGCGGGTCCTCCCGCTTTTTATCTGATTGGCTGATTATTGCCTGTCAGCTGTTTGGCACCAAATTTAAACCCACTGCTCACTCTAATCTGAGCCCTTGTGTGGTACAAACGTTATCACTGTCTCAGTGTGCTATATTCTGATTTACTGGTTTCCTGACTCCTGCTTTGTTCCTTACTACTCTTTGATCGCCGCCTGGATTGACTTTGGATTGCTTTTTGGACTTTGCCTGTTTGCTGCCTGCCTCGACCTTGGACTGTGACCTGTTTATGCTATTGGAACTTTCCTGCTGTTGTCCCACTATTCCTCCTGCTACTACCGTCCTGATATCCTACCATTCTGCAAACGGGACCCATCTCTCGTCGAATTGTTACAGTACACAAAGGCCATTTAATGGATCCCGCAGAAATAGATCAGCTGTTCCGGTCACAGGAGGCAAGAATGCAAGGACTGGATCATCATATGGATCAATTGGCACAAGCCCTGCAAACTCTCCTCACACGCACTGATCCGCTGGCAAGTACCGCTACTCCTCCTGTTAACCCACAAGTCACCACACCGCCCGCTGCGGCTATACCATTACGCCTACCACCTCCACCTCGTTATGGAGGGGATCCCAACACCTGTAGAGGTGTTCTCAATAAGTGTGCGATCCAGTAGCCTCTGAACTGGGTTGGAACAATGAAGCTCTAGTTGCTGCATTCATGCATGGCCTATCTGAGAAGTTAAAAGACGAATTAGCAGCCAGAGATGTGCCTGAGGATCTGGAGGATCTAATAACATTCGTATCACGCATCGATCTCCGCCTCAGAGAGCGACAATCACAAAAGGAGAAACAAAGGAAACCTCTTATACGGCTAGCTCCCCGTTTTTTCAATTCCACACCCCAGAGACTAGACCCGGAGAAACCTATGCAATTGGGTGCTACCTGCTTAACTGAGCAAGAAAAGACTCATCGTCGCACTGAAGGCCTCGGTCTGTACTGCAGAGGTAGGGGACATATTGCCCGAACACGCCGGGAAACGCCCGCACCTAGGTAGGATCAGGGGACCTACTCTGGGTGTTCTTTGTATCTCCCCTGAGCACCAGATCAAACGCATGACGGTTCCAGCCTCATTATCTTGGGAAAACATCGACTCCACGTTTGTTACCCGGTATAATATACCGCAGGTCAAGAGACATACACCACTGACATTGGAGGCAATTGATGGTAGACCTCTAAGCCCTTCCACTGTTACCCATGAGACAGAGGCCATCTTCTTTCATGTAGGAGCACTGCATCAGGAGGTTATGAACTTCAATGTGATTACATCTCCTTCCTGTCCTGTGGTGATTGGATTTCCTTGGCTCCAGAAACACAATCCAACGATAGACTGGAGAACTGCTCAAATCGTGTCTTGGGGTGAGGACTGTCAAAAACGCTGTCTTTGTAAAATCTCACCCGTACACAGTGTCACTATCTCTCCTCTCTCCACCAGAATTCCGAAACCGTATCAAGCATTTGCGGATGTTTTCAGTAAGAAGGAAGCGGATCGCCTACCACCCCATCGTCCCTATGACTGCCCAATCGATTTGTTACCTGGAACCACACCTCCTAGGGGCAGGGTATATCCTCTTTCGAAACCAGAGAACGAGGCTATGGAAGCCTACATCAAGGAGAATTTGGAGAAAGGCTTCATCAGAAGGTCCACTTCCCCGGCAGGAGCGGGATTCTTCTTTGTGAAAAAGAAAGAGGGGGATTTAAGACCATGTATTGATTACCGTGGTTTGAACCAGATAACAATAAAAAACAAATATCCCATACCTCTGATTCCTGAATTATTTGACCGTTTAAAGGGTGCTACTATCTTCACAAAACTTGATCTCAGAGGGGCCTACAACCTTGTACGGATACGTGAAGGACATGAATGGAAGACCGCCTTCAATACCAGGTCAGGTCACTATGAATACCTGGTCATGCCATTCGGGCTCTGCAATGCCCCAGCAGTGTTCCAAGACTTTATTAATGATTGCCTCAGAGACTATCTCTCCCAATTCGTTTTAGTATATCTTGACCACATCCTAATATATTCACCGGATCTCCAGGCGCATCGCCGGCACACTACCCTTGTTCTTCAAAGATTAAGGGAGAACGGACTCTATGCTAAACTTGAAAAGTGTCAGTTTGAGGTTTCCAAAGTTGCTTTTCTTGGTTACATCATCAGTTCGTCCGGTTTTGAAATGGATCCTACCAAATTGAATGCCATCCTTCACTGGCCTAAACCAGAAGGCTTAAAACCTCTTCAGCGATTCTTGGGCTTTGCGAATTATTATAGGCGTTTTATCCGGAATTTCTCACGGGTCGCAGCTCCTCTCACAGCCCTTACTAAGAAGGGGGCCGACGTACACAACTGGCCTAAAGAAGCATACCAAGCTTTTCAGAAGCTCAAAAAGGCATTTACCTCTGCTCCGGTCCTGGTTCACCCTGACCCGTCTCTTCCATTCACCCTTGAGGTCGATGCCTCAGAGAGCAGAGCGGGAGCTGTACTATCCCAGAGGAAATCTTACTCTAGTCTGCTACACCCATGTCGCTTCTTCTCTAAGAATTTCAGTTCATCTGAAAGGAATTATGATGTGGGAAACTGGGAACTCCTAGCTATCATACTTGCCTTGGAGGAGTGGAGACACCTCTTGGAAGGCACCAGCATCCCGACAACCATCATTAAAGATCACAAGAATCTATCCTATCTGAGCACAGCTAAACGCTTAAATCCACGACAGGCCCGGTGGGCACTCTTTTTGTCACGCTTTCAATACATCATTACTTACAGACCCGGCTCCAAGAATACCAAGGCTGATGCTTTATCCCGTCAACACGCTACTATCATGGAGGAGGAAGAGATCAAAAAAGAACCCATTATTCCAAGGAACAGAATACTGGCCATGGTTAAAACAACACTTGAGTCTCCTCTGATAACCAGACTCAAGGCTATGCAACACCATCTTCCTACCAACCTACCACAGGGAAAATTGTTTGTGCCCATGCGGGAAAGAATCCCTCTCATGTCTATCTATCATAATACTTTACCTACTGGACATCCAGGTGTTTCTCGAACCATTTCCTTGATCAAAAGATCATACTGGTGGCCTTCCATGAATAAGGACATCAAGGAATATGTGTTAGCCTGCCATTCCTGCGCCAGGGTGAAGACACCTCGCTCACTACCTTCTGGTCTGTTACAACCACTTCCTCTACCCGAACAACCTTGGACCCATCTATCGATGGATTTTATTGTGGACTTGCCGCCTTCCAATAGATATACTACTATTCTGGTTGTGGTCGATAGATACTCGAAAATGGCTCATTGCGTTCCACTTCTTGCTTTACCTACAGCGGCAGCACTTTCTTCTATCTTCATAAGAATCTTCGCAACCGTAAAACAGAACCCACGGCTACTGCCATCCGGGTTTTGCCTCCCTTAGACAGCCAACCCTTGTCTTCATCGTATTTCGTACCCACATGGTACATGTGTATGTACTTAAAATAGAGATTATATCCCTTAAAATGAAAAACATTTGATATTAAGAGCTCTGAATAACAAATAAATGGGGCTATCTGCTTAAATATAATTTCATAAAGGAGTGCCGAGTTGTAACTCAATACTCCTTAAACCGCCCTGTTACAGGTCAGCACTAGCCACATTGCTGGTTAAAAAGGGGGGAGAAACATAACCAGCAGCTGACCTTAAATAGTGAAGAAGAATAAATACCACAATCGGCAATTTACCAACCGCGCAGTTATCTTTTACTTAGAACAATTAGTCAGGAGCTTCATGTGGAAAACATGATAAAATGTTTAAATAGAAAAGCACATTCCTCCTAAGGAAAGTCAAGAATGAAGCAGTGCCATGTTCTCACTACTGCTTTTGGCACAGCACTGCAATTTTTTTTTTTAATTTTTTTTTATTACAAAAATACAAAAAGACTTACAGTAAATGCATAAATACATCAATAAAATTTAAACAGATACATAAATACCGTATTTGCTCGATTATAAGACGACCCTGATTATGAGATGACGCCCCAAAATCTGAATATTAACTTAGGAAAAAAAAGAAAAAGCCTGAATATAAGACGACCCTAAAGGAAAAAAGTTTTTCCAGTAAATGTTAATTCATGTAAACTATTTTTTTTAATAAAAGCTATGATTGAGAAAAATATTTTTTTTGTTTTTATTTCTTGTATTTTCCAACCTGTCCCCCAGTTACGCACATCTGCCCCCAGGCTTGCCACTCCAATATGGCACTGTGGCCCATGATATGCCTTTTAACCCTCTATATGCCACTGTGCCCCATGGTATGCCTTTTGACCCCCTATGTGCCACTCTGCCTCCAGAAATGCCTTATGCCCCTATATCCCATTCTGGCATTTAGGGGGTTAAAAGGCATATTATGGAGCAGAGTGGCATATGGGGAGGTATAAGGCATTCAGGAGGCAGAGTGGCATTAAGGGAGTTAAAAGGCATTGTATAGAGCACTCTGTCTCTAGAAATACCTTATACCCCTATATGCCACTCTGGCATTTAGGGGGTTAAAAGGCATATTATGGGGCAGAGTGGCATATAGGGAGATATATAGGAGGCAGAGTGCTCTATTAAATGCCCCTTTAACGCCACTCTGCCTCCTGAAATGCCTTATACCTCGCTATATGCCACTCTGCCCCATAATATGCATTTTAACCCCCTAAATGCCAGAGTGGCATATAGGGGTATAAGGCATTCCAGAAATGCCCTATGCCCCCATTTAACACATCTCTCTCCCCTATCACTCCTCTCACTCCCCTATCACTCCTCTCACCCCTCTCTTACCGGTGCTTCCAGCTGGGGCAGCGGGTTGCCGTCTCCTTCCCCTGCAGCCGGAAGGAGGTGGAGTTGGCAGCGGGGGTTTGAAGGCGTCGGTCCCGCATGCATTCCCGTGTCAGAGATCAGAGTTCCCCGCACCGGTGCGGGGAACTCTGATCTCTGACAGTCGGGGAATGTCTACGCGACGGACGCAGACAACCCCCGCTGCTAGCCACACCTCCTTCCGGCTGCAGCGGACGTTGTCTACGCGGATCGCGTAGACGTCAACCCGCTGCCCCGGCAGGAAGCACCGGTAAGTGTGTGGGGGGGTTAAATGGGGGGGAGACAGGAGGATCCAGGTCCCCTGCAGCGGTGCGGGGGATCTGGATCTTAGTCTCCTAATCAGACCTCTATTTGAGGTCTGATTAGAAGACGACCCCGATTACAAGACGAGGGGTATTTTTCAGAGCATTTGCTCTGAAAAAAACCTTGTCTTATAATCGAGCAAATACGGTACATAACATAGTTTAAGACAGACATACAGTTTTGGATTCAAGTTAACAATCTCTATTGTCACGTATTTCAAAAAAGAAAAATAAAAAGAGAAAAAAATAACAAAAATACGTGGACAATACTACTTCTTCATATCAATGTGTTATTGACTCTATTGGGATATTGTTAAGGCTCTATTTCTTTCTTTCAATCTGCAGAGATATAACTGCAGAGGAAGAAAATAAAGTATTGCTAATCTTAGTTAATCCATTTTACCTTCTTGCAGCAATTTTATCCAGTTTTCCCAGGCTTCTGACCCAACTTTATTCCCTCTATCATATAACAGAAGCAATTTTTCCATATGACATTGATGTATAATTTGAGCTTTTATTTTTATCCAATTAATTGGATCTGAAGTTCTCCGATTCCTGGATACAGTTATTTTAACTGCTGTTAACACATGTAATAAGAACTGCAATTCCTGAATTGGTATTTTAGGTAGATTTAGATGTAATAGGGTTCTTTCTGGTGTTAGTTCCCAGTGTGATCCATATAGTTTAATGAACTTGTTAGATAATTCTTGCCAAATTCTATTTATCAAAGGACAGCTCCACCAAATATGGATCATATCTCCTTTATAATATCCGCATCTCCAACAATTAGCCAAATTATTGGGAGAGATTTTTGCCAATGTTGTATGCACTAAATACCACCGGTTCATCAGTTTATATTGCATCTCATTAAGGTTCAAACAGTGTATATTTTTATACGATACATACAATGATTTATTCCATTCTTCCGGTTTAATTATGATATCTAAATCTCTCTCCCATTTTTTAATTGCTAGGGGGGTATATTCCTTTTTAAGTAGCGTTATCAAAGTTAATGCTTTTGACAACAATTTTTTTTGTGATTCCCCTACTACTAGGTCACCTAAAAGTTTTTGTATTTTTACATTTAGATTCCAGTTTATCGATTTTAATAAAAAACTTTTAACTATTAAATAATTATATGCTTCACCTTCTGGCAGATTGAGTTCTATTTGAAGCTGAGAGAAGGGCTTCATGTTAGAGCCATTGATTAGGTCTTTAATTCTATACGCGCCTCCTTGTAGCCAAGTTTTTAAATTTATATTATCCATTAAATTTTCCATAATATCCAACGGTAAATCTACTATTATCTTATTTTTTAGCCCTAGCTTACTTCTTACCCAGATCCAATTCGTATACAGTTGTTTTAAGACTAAACTATTTATAGTTGGGATTAATTCTATCGCTCTCTTGTAGGGGACCCAAAACAGAGTTTGTAGCACTTTAACAGGATATATTTTTATGGTCTCACCTCTATACCAAGACTCCTGAATAGATTCCTTTCTCTGTGATATACTAGCATGCATTAACAGGGCTGCTTGTGAATATTCTTGGATTAGTGGAACACTTAATCCTCCTTGGTCTTTCTTTTTTGTAATCAATTTAGCATTTAATCTCGGTTTCTTACCTCCCCAGATAAATCTATTTATAGCACCTTGAATTAAATCCAGCCAGCTGTAAGGTATATTTAATGGAATCATCCTAAACAAATATATACATTTGGGTAGGATATATGCTTTCACCACATTTATCCTCCCCCACCAAGAAATAAATAGGTTTCGCCATTTTTTAAAGGATAAATTCATTTCTTTAATCATGGGGAGTAAATTTTTTTCAACCCATGTATTTTGGGTATTTGTAATTTTAAGACCTAGATAAACTAAAGTATCATTTGTACAACGGAAACCAATTCTCTCAATTTCTTTCTTTTGTATTTCTTTAAGATAGGAAGGTAACACTATTGATTTATTTATGTTTAGTTTATAGTTGGAAATAAGGCTAAATCGATATATTTGCTTCATAATCTGATTCACTGAGTTCACTGGATCTTTGATTGTAAGTAATATATCGTCTGCGTAAAGTTTGATTTTTTGTGTTTCGCCCTTTCCACAGCCCACTATCCCAGGGTTACTTCTAATATCTCTTGCGAGAGGTTCTATGGATAGGACGTAGAGTAGTGGTGAGAGAGGACAACCTTGTCTCACTCAGATTTAATTCCTGATCCAATTACTCTGCCTCTCGGGTTCTTATAAAGGGCCATTATCGCTTGGTGGATCTTGCCTTTTATCCCAAATGCTTTTAAAGTTTCTGCTAGATATCCCCAGCTGACCCTATCAAAGGCTTTCTCAGCATCTAATGATAGGGTCAACTGAGGAGTTTTAGTTTGTATATTATCTTCCAAAATTCCCAATAGCGCTCTTATATGATAAATCGTCCTTTGCAGAGCGTCCTTTGATAAATCCAACTTGATCTGTATGGATCAGCTGCGGTAACACTATGTTTAATCTTTGAGCTAGTATACCTGCATATATTTTTGCATCTATATTTAAAAGAGATATGGGTCTGTAGTTAGTTATCTTGTCAGGTTCCTTCCCTGCTTTGAGTATTGGCATAATATTGCCTCTCAAAAACTCTTCAGGGAGCACCCCCTTATCCATACCCTCATTGTAGGCTTGGGCTAGACATGGTGAAATCTCCTCGATAAATGTTTTATAGAATGTTGCATCGAACCCATCTGGTCCAGGGGATTTTTTTTCCCGCAGTCTATGTATTTCTTTATAAACCTCATCTAAAGATATTTTTTCATTTAAGGTATCCAAGCTAGGAGAATTTTTCCTTTATGTACAATTCTAGTAATCATCTTATCTTCCCTTTTCTTTTTCAATTGATTGGATAACATTTTATCTGCCCTATTTCCTTTATAGTATCTTTTTGATTTCAAAGTCATCAAGGCTCTATTGGTGTTCTCCAGTAATATGTGGTTAATTTTATCATTTATTTCTTTAATTCTCATAACATAATTTTTTGCGGGATTCTGTTTATTAAATTTATTAAGATGAAAAAGAGTAATATATAAATCAGATAATTTAGCTCCCGCTTTTTTTTTTTTGCATATGTTCCAAATTTAATAAAATGTCCCCTTATAACTGCCTTGAATGCACACGAAAGATTTAGGGCTGAAATGTTATCCACATCATTTTCATTAAAGTAAAGCTGGGATGCTTTTTTTATATATTCAATGTCTTCTGGTTTTTCCATTAGTTTATGGTTCAATCTCCAATCTGTTCTAAATTCTTCCCCCTTTTCTTCCAAATCCATAGTAACTAAATTATGGTCAGACCATGTTGTTTCGTGTATTTTAATGTTTTTTGCTTTTAGTGCTAAGTTACATTCTCCCAGAATTAAATCGATACGGGAGTATGAATTATGTGTTTTAGAGAAGCATGTAAAATCTTTTTCTGTAGGATGGGCCATTCTCCAAATAACGCATGCGATTTTAACAAAGCTTGGAATCTCTGAGCTTGTAGGAGGAGATTTCGATCATTAGTAATTCTCTTTGAAGACATTTTATCTAGAAGATGACAAATATCGAGCTGGGGAGGTATTGGGTGCATATACATTTACTAATGTGAATAATATATTATTAATTTCAACAATAGCTATAATATATCTACCATCAGGGTCAGTTTCTACATATTTAAATTTTAAATCCAGATCTTTAGAAAATAATATGGCTACACCTCTTTTTTTCTTTGTTTTTATTGATGCCTGTATGGAATACGGATATCTCTGATTTCTTAAGGTATTATTATCCACCAGGCGCCAATGTGTTTCCTGAAGGAAACATATATTTATTTTTTCTTGCCATAACCTTTGCAATACTATATGTTTTTTTTGGGTCGAATTAAGGCCTTGGGTATTTATCGTACCGAACCTAATCATCTTTAGTTAGTTTAACAATCTTACTTATTCTCCCAATGAGTCTCACATTGTATGCCCTTCGTATAACATAAACAAGGAATCCACAAAAAAACAAGACAACAATTAAAAACATTAAACAAATTTGTAGGAATAACATCCACCTATGTGTTCGCCTACAACCGCACCAATTCTCCCCTCTGATATATATATATATACAATATACGATAAATATTCGTGTCTAAAAGTTAATGTCACAATATATTACTTATACTATTAATGTCATGTTTTTCCATATCAAACAAAAAAAACAAAAACAAAAATAAAAAAAAAATAAAAAAAAAATTGTACAACAGAGCAATTTTCAACAGCTTAGATATAAAATATAATTCAAGTGAAATGCCTAATATATCTCATAGAGTGCACTGAATTTCCATTATTTTACTTATCTCATTCTGATTACTTGCTAAAATAGCTAGGGATATTTGTGCCCAAGATTCATAAAGAAATTACATGTAA